>JABASF010002682.1:0-13475 GCA_019776145.1 Harlomillsia oculata
GGATAGATTCTTGTTCCAATTCGACTGTATCTTTGGACAAAGTGCCCTTGTCACCAGTCGATGATGACTCCGGTTTAGCGACTGCTACAACTTGGACAGATTCTTGTTCCAATTCGACTGTATCTTTGGACAAAGTGACTTTGTCGACTGTGGACCGTGGTTCTGGTTCAGTAGTTGTTACAACTTGGACTGGCTCTTGTTCAAATGCTTCAGTATCGTTAAGGATCTCTACTTCAAATAAAGAACAAACTTCAATGGGTTGAGGTGGGAGAATTGACTCGAAGTCTGTAACAATCGGGAGAACATCTTCGCTTGGTACGGTCACGGTTTCTTGCTGCTGTTGTTGAATTGACTTTTCAGCAATACTGGGGGGTAACTGGTGATCTGATTTCGTCACCACTTCTGCTTTTGTTCCGTCCAATGTGATGCTTTCCTCTTTCGGCTCATCCGATGGCTTATCTTGGAGATCTAACTCTGATTGTTTTTCTTGCGTTTGAGCAACGACATGATCTTCATTATCATACGGGAATGGAATTTCTAGATTTTCGATCTTTTCGGGCTCAGAACTAGTATCTTTCTCCTCATGAATTTCAATTATCTCCGCCGTGTACGCAATTGGAAAAGCATCCTCTGTTTGAACTTCCAAGGGTTTCGAAATAGGTTGCACGGTCTCTGGAATTGTTGTAGTCGTGTCTACAGTAGTAGCAGATAGACAAGGTTCAGCAGTGGTTTCGATATGAGACTGTATTGTTTGAGTACCCGACTGCCCGCTTTTCAACGTCGAATCAGTAGACGAAAGTGAAACTGGAACCGTCACCTCCACAGTATTCCCAAAGAAGGCTACGCTGCTGGTGTCTGCTCTAGCTTCTTCTGAGAGAACTTTCTCCTTTTCAGTTTTGGGTTGAATATCACTACTCAAAGTTTTGGAGGAATGGTCAAGTTCGTCGTGAGAAATATGTACGCTAGTATCACTTTCTGAGATTTTTACATCGCAATCTTTCAGGACTGGAACCGAGGATTCAGAAACATGAATATCTATAGATTGCTGTTTCTTCGACCCAGCTGGAGAAATATCAAAATGAGCTCCCGAAAGTGGGCTCGATTCGGGTAATGAAATCTGCTCAGTGATATCAGGGATTACTACACCTTCAGTTACTGATGCTGTCGAACATAAATCATGTGGCAGATCTATCGAGACATCTTCACTTTCACATGGAATTTCTGCAGCTGTGTCACCCGATACGAGATCTGTTTCTAGAGTTCCTAAACCGGAAGTAGAAATAATAGACGAAACATTTTGATCTTCGGGTTTTGTAATTTCAGCCTTGAAGGACAAATGCGCGGTGTATGACGCTGGTTCAGATTCAGCGTCATCGTCTGCGGAAAGCATGGATGTCAAAGGTTTGTGAGAGTGAGTTTGTGTTGGTTGTACACCGATATTCGTAACAGTTAATGTAACTTCGACATCTGACTGAGCATCTTCATCTTTAGATTTTTCAGGTACAGGTGATTTTTTGTCTTTGTCGTCCTCTTTTTGAGGTGGTGGAGATGGCTCTTTCTGTCCTTTCTTTTTCTTTTTGTCACGTTTCGATTTCTTTGGGTCATTCGGATCGTCGGAAGGTACACTTGTTGTCTTAACTGTTGTCGTTACAGTTGGTTCCACAGGTTCCAGTGGTTCGTCTATATGTACTTTCTGAGATTCAGCTTCTTGAAGTACTTCTTTCACAGGTTCAGGAATGGGAACAGCGGTCACTTCCATCATTTTTTCCGATTCGGCTGTTTGCGTGTCTTTTCCGGATTTTTTCTTGCCACCTTTACCCTTCTTTGTTTTTGATTTTTCGTCAGTAGATTTATCTCTCTGTGATTTCTGTGCTTCTTGGGGACTCAAACTCGCACCTTCAACTTGAAGAACCTCCGGTAACGACGGCACATGCTCAGTAATTTCAGTAATTGTGACTTTGCTATCTTCGGCACTTTTTGTATCTAGTGCCAGTGGGACAGGAATAGGAGACGAAGGAATGGATCTTGTGGATCTGTAATCAATGATCGGACCGGTGGAAAATTCTGAAGTTTGTTCATCAACTTCATCAGGTTCTTCAACCACCTCTTCGGTAACTTGTTCAACACCGTTGACCACGACGATCCTTCTAATAATTCTTCTTCGTTTTCGAATCACGCGACGTGTCACCTGTTTCGTGACTTGTCGGACTCGAATCGTCAATTCATCTCCATCACCCGCGTCTTCAGGTGTTGGGCTTTGCGGGGGTAAACGAATCACAGTGGAAGTCTCATGTGGTACAGATTCCGGAAGGTCCAAACCCATAATGGCCATTAATTCAGGCTCTAAGTCTTTTGGATCTCCTTGTAAAGTAGAGTAACCGTAGGAATGTTCTGAAAAGGAAGAAGGTGGACGATCGCTTTCTAACACTGTGCTCGAAGAATGTGACCCATCAATGTTGACCGCTGCGACATGCGCTAGATCAGGCGAAATCGACTCGACTGATTGCGTCATGGACACTTCTTTCTTTTCTTGTACTACAACCGTTTTCTTCACATTCGTAAGAATATTATCGCCATTTACGTCTTTGAATACAGCAGAAGATTCCGTGGTTGGGAGAACCACCGTCGTTTCTTCCATGGTATGAAAATAAGGTGATTGGCCACGATCTTCAGGTTGCATGACAATTTCCCCGCTATCACCTGCTCGCTCAATGATGACAGTTGGTACGGAAGTAGAAGATTCAACTTCCGCGGCGCATTTTTGCGTAATTTCAGTCTCAGAAGGAATACTAATTGGCTCACCTGATTCAGCCTGTTTGACCTCACCAACTTGAGATTCGCGTCTGCATTTATTCTGAAAATTAATGTTACACATTAATCAACTCATTTTATGAAAACTCTCTTCCTTGATCAATTTACTATGATTTGTTACACTTTTTAGCAAAAAAATCAATCATCAATCCAAATTAGCAAGTGCTATCTTACTTTGCATGCATTTCTCAGGCGTTCCGTTTGAGTTCGCACAGCCAACAATCTTGATAAAGTGTCCTTAATGTCAGAGCTAATGGTGTTTACGTCTGTGTCTTCAGAGGGCAGAGATGATACCGTTTCTTTAAGTTGACTGCCAACTCCTTCCAAGTCTTTCAAGACTCCGAGCAATTCCTATGAAATCAGTAAAGCATATAAACATTATTCAGTGTTTCTTGATGTATATTCAGTACGCATTTTCGTCTCAGACTATATAGGACATTATGACACACGCTCCGGATATATGCTCGCTCGTCACCGCGCACCGTCCTTGAAGGCGGAAATTACGCACGGTAATAGTAATAATACAAGAGACACGTATTATAAAAAAGACGAGGACGAAAATGGAGTTGACATCATGCCAAAAATGCCACAGAATACGTCCAAGTCGAAGTATATTTTCTATTTTCCTCCGTGCATTAGTATTAAGACTTAAGAGCAAAGTCTTTTGCTATTTTTCATCCTTCAAAAGTTTTTAAGTGCATTTTTGCATGTTTGAAACGCTACTGTTTAATATGCTTTTTTGCCCGAAGCTGAAGATGTTATTCATATCTGATATGGTTGTCGATTATCGACAGAAAATGTCTTTATTTGCGACAAGATGCTTTAATTTTATATACAGATTAAAGATTTTGTATTGTAATTCATTCAAGAGGGACAGTGAATCATCATCATGGAGATTTACTACTATGAATGAGGACGGAGCACTTACATGACATTTTTCCAATGTCCCTTCTACATTCTCTGGACTTAAATCTGAGAGTTTGTTGACGGCCGCTTCCACTGCTATTTTTAAGTCATCGAGACGTTCTTGGGCATTTTCCTGTAAAAACGAAAATTATACAAAAATTGTCAAATCTAAACATTCAATTAAAACTCAAAAAGTTGGTAACCTGTACAAAAAACAAAACTTTGCAATCAGTAGTTCGTAATATCGTAATTGTTAAAGAAAAAAGAGACGGTGAACGGCAACGTGACAAGAGTTAGGACAAAAATATCTTATACGCACACACATTTGTTTCTTATTAAGGCTTAATGACACGAAGTTAGCTTCATGTAGTAATTTCAAACGGTCAATCTAATTAATTAGTTAGTACTGTTTCTTAATTATCAACCAGAAAGCGTACTTTGGTTCCCTGCCCATTTCATGCGACAAAAGCAATAATACAGGAGCACGGCAAGCAGGTTCATGAATAATCATCAACAGTAACGACGAATCTAGAAAAGACTGGTGACAAAAACAAAAAGCAACGCTTTTTAGACTAAAACAAACAGCCAATCTCGCAATTTTTGGGCACTCCACACAATTTTTTCACCTTATGTTTTCTTAAATGTTGCTCTACTAGGGGCGCTACGGGGAGAGATTCTGGACATTCAACTTCTGTTCCAGTGTTATGTGTTGATGTATTGTCCTTTTCTAGGGGTTTGAATTGGTCACCCTTGTTAAGCTGAGTGCTTAAATCCACCCAATTAGTCATTCCTGATCCAGAATCCAAAAATTCGGTGAGGGGTTTTCTTTTGCCTCGGCTGGAGCCACCGCCGCCTCCGCTCCCGCCACTGTTTCCACCTCCACCTGAGCCAGGATCCTTCTTCTTAGGTCCGGACGGAGGTGGTTTCGGTCCAGGTTTCTCATTCTTCTTTTCCGGTTTGGGACTTGGAGTAGATGGTTTACTCTTTGCTTCAAATTCTCTCCATAAGCATTCGACCTCGTTGAAAAGCACCATAAAAGGCAATAGAGATTCTTGAGCTTCTTGCGCAACTGCAAGTTGAACACTATTAGTTGAACTCATGACGTCATTTGGTGACTCAATTTCTGTAATTTCTTTTGCTAACAGTTGAGCTGATAGTTTTTGAACTTCTTGTGCAACTTCACGTGCAGCTAGAACAACGGCATTTTCATCTTGTTTCTTGTCTGGTGCAGAAAGTGGTGCATGTGTAGGAGAAGAAGGCTTTTCTTTACTTTTTTGCTTTTTGATTGGTTTTGTTGCAGTTGCAGCTTGTTTTGCTACATTTTTGGGGTCTTTCGTCGTAGTCTCATGAACAAGAGGGCTTTCGACACTCTCCAACAAAGGCTTCTCCATGCTTTTCTCGGACTGGGCATGTTGACACGTTTGCACCTTGTCTTTGGGGACCGTTACAACTGCAACTTCTTCCGGAGAACAAATGGGTTGAACTGTCGACGGAGTCGTAAAAGTTTCTGTCATTTTCGGTTGAGCCAATGGCACTGATTCGACAATGTTTTTCTTCTGCTGTACTTCCTTGTGGTGAGAAGAATGAGAACTGCAGATTTTTTCCTGTTTCTTTTCCTTGTCTTTCGACACTGCATTATTTCCAGAAACGGTGGTTTTTCGTTTTGTTAACGATTCAGGAGGTGCACAAGTTGGTTGATTGGCCAAATATGTTTGCCATGTATTTTCTGCTTCGTTGTAGTCTGTCTGTTGCAAGAATCCATCAGACGGAATAGGAAATGAGGTTGTGGGAGTCGAACAGGAAGTAAAATCCGATGGAACCATCGTCATCGTGCTGTGCATTTGTAGAGGCTTTTCGGTTCGGGTAATTGCACTTTGCTCATTCTCACTTTGAACGATGAATGGTTCCTCAACACGCCTGGTAGCACCTTCACCGTGCTCCACTTTTTCCTTGGGAGGTTCTCGAGAAGTCTCCTTCAAATCAACCAGAACTCCGTCCGGAGCAATCGGTCGTGCACCGTCCCTCAACGTTTCAATAGTCACGACGGATTGTACTTCTGGAGTGTCCCTTGCGAAGGAAATGACTGTCACGTCTGGAGCAAAAGACACTGATGGTTCCGAAGGAGGTCTTTCCAGAATATTTTCATCATTGCTCGCTCCTAAAGATTCCACTTCGGAGTGCAACACTTCCTCCATGTCTGGAGAAGACAGGGTCATACAAGGCAGGGAATCCGTAGACGTTTCCATTAGCAAAGTAGTAGCTCCAGTAAAGTCTTCGTCTGGAGGCATTTCAAAACTGTCATCCAAAAGATCCATCCACGACTCTGAAAAAGGGTCTGTCGTCTTTGGAGACTCGACTTTAGTAGCACTAGAATCCTTTAATTTTTCTTCTTTCAAAGAGGGTTGGACGAAACCTACTGTTGATTGCGTGTCAGTTTGTGCCTGGGCTGGTGCATCTGTTTTTTTACTTTCTTCTAATGCTCCTAAGACCGGCTCACATTTCACTTCGCGTGTGTCGCTTGTGGGCGTGCTAACAGAATTCTCCGGGCTGTCACTATTTGTTTGCTGTTGTTGAGTACCTTCTTTTTTACTTTTGGATTTAGACTTTCCTTTTCTAGGTTTTACGCTTGAGAAGGAATCATTATCGTCTCCACTTTTTCTTACCTCCTGCTTCGGTTCGTTCGACTTTGTATCATTTTCCCCTGGTGATTGTGTACTAGTACTACCTTGTTGCACACTACTCACAGCCTTCTCTTCCACATTTTCTCTTCTATTTTCAGTTGCAGTAGCAGCGACGTTCTCCTCAGAGTCTTTTGACGATTTGTCCTCTTTAAGCTGGTTTTCAGATTTACTCGGAATAATTGTATAATGTACATCAGCTGCTGTAGGTTTGGGCTTCGGCTCCGGAATTTTCTTCTTTTCCTCATTTTGCACCGGGACAGATGCAGTTGTTGGAGTTTTAACATCTTTACTAGTATCCTGTGTTGATGATTTGTCAACCGGAGATGGATTTTGCTGTTGCTCCTTTGGATCTTTTCCTTTTTTATTATTAGGTTTTGCTTTCACGTTTTCTTTTTGTTTATTATTTGTCTTAGTTTCCTGTTTACTACCAGATTCATCACCGGAGGACACAGTGGGTACTTCCGGAAGAACAACCGGAGTTGCTGCGTCTACGGTTGTTACCTCAACAAGAGCTTTCATCTCTTCTTTCTGGGGCTGGTCTTCTGACTTATTAATAACATTTTGGACCTTTTCACTTTGAACCGGTGCTGGCGCTTTTATGGTAGTGGTTTCTTTCTTCTTTTTAATATCTTGTGTAGCAGAGCTTTCAGATTCGGATTCCGAAGTTCCTTTTTTGCGATCGCCTTTGCCTTTTATTTGCTTTTTTTGTGGCTTTTTCTGGTCCTTTTCATCAGGTTTTGCAACGGAAACTTTTTCTTGCGCTTTACATTCTCCAATTGAGGCAGGTAATTTTGGGGTACCCTGAGATTCTACCGTTTTGCAAGTTTGTTGAATAGGTTCTTTTGATTCTGTTTGCTGTTGTGCTTGAGGTAGAATTGGAAATGGAGACAGAACAACGTTTTCAGAAAACGGAGGTTGACTTATTTCTGATTTCTCAATTAAAGACGGTAGCGGTGACTTTGCAGAATCGTCTTCAGATTGCGATTCAGAAACTTTCTTTGAGCGACGCTCTTTTTTGTTATTATTAGATTTATTTGGCTGTTGAGGCTGTGGCCGTTCCTTCTTTATTGGTTCTTCAACTGAAGGTTCCTGAGGTTTCACAGGTTCAGACGTCACATTCAAAATTGTATCGGGTTCTTTTACGGAATCCGGTTTCCCTACATTTTCAACCTTTACATCCTCAATCTTTACATCCTCGAACTTCGGAACAGCTGAAGGAGGTGGAATTGGTGAAACTCTATTATCTTCTGACTCCGATTCCGACAAACGACCTACTCGTCCACCTTTACCCTTTTTGCCTTTCTTACTAGGGCGCTTTGAAGTTATTTCATTGCTTTCTTTGGTATCAACCGGTGGTTTCTCAACTTCCTTTGTACAAGATGCTTCTACATGAGGTTTCGTTTCTACTTTCGGCTCTTTCTTCACCTCCTCCACTTTCAAAGCAAGGGATTGCGTTTGAATAATTTCCGGACTGATCTGAGGCTGTTTTGGGGTAAGAGAAGCCGCTGTTAACTCAATTTCGTCATCTGAAATTGGACAAGGCTCAAAATCCATCCAAGCATCTCCAAGATCGTCTGTCTTGAGACATAGAGATGCAGGAGCAGGTTGCACTACAGGGACGCTGTCAGATGAGGCAGTTTCTTTAATAGCCACCGATTCGGTTTTCCTTATCACCTGCTCTGAAACTGTAGCCGGACAGGCCGGGCTGTGTGCCACGGGAGTTGACACGCTAAGTTTTTCTCCAGGTGCAGACTCCTTTTCTTTATTTATTTCTTGGTTGCTGCTGTAAGGAGACTTTGAACCTTTCTTGCCTTTGCGGTTTACGGGTGCTGGAGCTTTCCCTCCATCACTTTTATTAGTATCCTGTCCTTCAGAAGTAGTTCTTTCTCTTCCTTTTCCCTTTGGCAAAGCACCGCCTGTTTTGTTGCTTTCAGATACAGTCCTATCACGACCTTTTTCCTTTTTACTGCTAGTTCGAGCAGGTGCAATGGGAAGGACGCCAGGTTCGTCTGACACAGCTGGATCTTTTACAATTGCTTGTGAAGTAATAATCGGTTCAATGTCAGTTTTCATCGGTTCTGGAACTGCATTTGTGTTGGTTTTCAGAGTAGATGAAACATCTTCAGTTATCAAAACAGGCGTTGACACGTCAGGCTTTGGATCTTCTATGGTCGAAATAGAAACCACCGTTTCTTGTTTCTCAGGTTCGGCAACAGTAGCTGGGGCATCATGGGATGATTTTTCTGACGTTGTCGCTTCTTTTCCTTTTCCTTTTTTCTCACTTCCTTTACGCTGTGGAGGAACAGGTTTGGCCGTTGGAACGACTTTCTCCACCATTTCCATTTTTTCAGTCTTGCATGCTTCCACAGAAGCTTTCTTTTCTGCTGCATCATCTTCAGAAAAACTGGGACGTTTTATATTCTTCTTGGTGTCTCTTCGTCTCATTGGTTTCACTGCTATTCCACCAAGAGGATCCACGGTTTCAGAACTACTGCTTTCGTCCTTAGAAGACTTTTGAGGAGATTCTCGGGTTTCCTTTGGTTTGACCGGTGCTGTCGGAACTGAAGGTGGAGCCGTTTCTTTAATCTCCTCTTCATCTTCAAACGAAGGAATGCAGTCATCGTCGAGTAGATTCATCCAATCATCATTGGATGCCAAGCTGATTGCAGCTGGACGTGGGACTACTGGTTCCTTAGGTTGAGGTGCAGAAAGTTCAGGGACTTTCTCAGGTATAATAACAGAAGAAGTATCAACAGATTCCGAAACGGGATTGGGGATCAAAGGCGGCATTGCGCTGTCTTCATCTTCAATAGCACAAGGCTCAAAGTCCATCCAAGCATCGCCCAAATCATCGGATTTTAATGCAAACGTATTCTGAGTTGTGACTGTCTCCGAAGAAACTTTCTCTTCTGAAACAACAGCTTCTGTTTCGACAAATTCCATCTGTTGTGGTAGTTCTGGCACTTCCATTGAAGGTTGAGCATCCAAAGGCTTGGGTTTATTTTTATCCTTTGCGGAAGAAGCAGGGACGGATTTCGGTTTGGACTTGACGTTAGCTTTTTTCGCTCCACCACTGTCTTTTTCAACCTTGGCACTTGCTCGTGTTTGTTGCTTTTGCTGTGCCAGTTCGGGTGCCAGAAAAGTCTCCTTTTCAAGTGCTAGTGAAACGACGTCGACGACGTCTCCCGAAACAGAACATTCCGTCACAACTGGGTCACTCTTCGTAGCTAAAGCAGATGTTTCAGCAGTTTCTTTAATATTTGCAGTATTAAATTCTGATGGAGTCGAATCTTTATCTTTCCCCAACTTTCTTTTGGCTTTGACCTTTTTACGAGAAGCGCCAACTTGAACTGCATCACTGGATGATTCTGATTGATTTTGCTGCTCAGCTTCAACTTTCACAGATGCTATAATGCTTGATTTCACATTTTCGGTCTTTTGGCTTTCAGGAACCTGTGGAATTTTGGGTTTCTTATCTTTCTCCTGCTGGGCGATTTCCTTTAAGGCACGATCTATTTCATCGTCAGCCCCTGTCGGTTTCTTCGGCTTCTTCTTCTTTTTCTTGGATTTTTTCGTATCTGACATTTGAGACTCGTCGGCTTCACTGCTACTTCCGCCGAGTCCTTTTGATTCGACATTTGATTCCACTGAATCTTTATCTTTTGATTCCAAAACAGGCAACACTAACTGCTCGTCTAGAATATCTGCAGCTTTAGAGGATTCTTCAACAAGATGCGTGATTGGAGCAGATTCAGCAGATTTTTTCTGCACTGCAGAAAGGATCACACTTGAAGTGCACAAATCAGCAGCTTCACTAAGTCGAGATTCAGGTTTAGATTTTTTCGGATTCTGTTGTTTTGATTTCAGTTGCTTAGTCGTATTGGATTTCGGAGCTAATGTTTGCTCTATTGGAGAAACATCAACAATTGGGCTCTCTGGGGGTGTCGGGATACTAAATTCTACATCTTCAGTGCTCTGAGTACCTTGATTAGACCGACTTCGAGGACGATTGCCTCTTCGTCTCCTTCTTATAGCCGAAGGGCTCAGGAGTCCATTCGAATTGACATTTTCTTTCTTTTTGTTCTTAACAACCAAACCCGGGATACTCGGATGAACGAAAACGTTTTCTGGACTGAACATTGATGTGGACACAGTCAGAGGTTCTGTGTACTGAAAGGGAACCTCATCAAAAGCTACAGCAGGCACATTCTTCTGTGTACTTGACACTGATTCCTGCACATTTTCGGGCATTCCAGTAGTTAGCATTGATGCATATGATTTTCTCTCGTCTGTGCTTTCTCTTGGTACAAAAGGAGCGGATGGTGGAGAAGACGCTTGGGCAGATTTCAATTCAGCTGGCACAATTCGCTGAGGAGAATGCTTGGCTGGCTTTTGTTGTACAACAGGTTTAAATTCGTCCATTGCATGAAAGACATCAACACATGGAGCGGAAGATGTTTTCAAAAGATCACTGTTAATTTCAAACGCAGCAGCAGGAGCAGATTGAAAATCAGCGAATTCAACTGGTTCCATCATTTCCTCCACGGGAGAATCAGAACATTGCGTCTCTTGATGTTTCATTTGTGGTGTCATTTCTTCAACTTGTTGAAGTAAGTTTTCCGGTTGAGGTTGTGGCGAATCATGCAGTGGAATACTTTCCAGAGACATTGATGAACTTTGGTGTCGAAGCAACATTTCCGCATAAGAAGGACACCCATTTCCACTCCAAACTGGACTTGGAGATCGAATCGGATCTTGTGAAGGTGCTGTAGTCAATACTTGTTCTTGCAATTGTGCAGAACCTGGTCTAGGACTGAGAGTTCGTGCAAATTCCATTGAAGCTTCACGTCCTGAAGGCGCCGGACTTGCACTTAAAGGTCGATCAAGGCCCCTTCCTGGTAATGGGGATTGTGACGTTGTTCCTGCTCCTGGAACATTTTCCTTTCCAGGACCAGGACTGTACGGTTTTCCTGGAGGACCTTTTCGTCTACTTGTTGCACCACCCCGTCCTCTCGACTTGGCAGTCGGAAAGGAAGCTTCTTTTTTCCTCCCTGAGTCGTGTGAACGATCCATATCAGAATCAGAATTTCTACTTCTTGACCTTGACTTCTCCAGATAAGGAACACTTGGCACTTGACAATGAGGATTGTCAACGTGCAATCTTACAAAGGTATCTTGTGTAACGTCGCTGCCTTCATTAGGAGGCTCAGGCGGACAAGGGCTGCTGCGTCCAAAAGCAACGTCAGCGTAAGAGCCCTGAAGCAGTAATCGACTCGGGTCTGAAAACGGTTCTGACGGAGGAACGCTGAAGACATTCGTATCATAAGATGCTCTGCTCCGTGCCTGATCCATGTTTAACACAGAAAAGTGCGGATCTATTCGTTTAGCATAGTCCACTAGATTCCGAATCTGCTCGTGTGTTTGTCTCACGAAGGCTTGAAGTTGAAGGCGACAAGCCTAAATTTAGCCAAGGAAGAATAACGTATTTGTCAAGATACAGTTTTCCAAGAGTATAAATGCGCATACGATTCGTAATGTTAAACCGTCGTGAATATGGCTTTTGAACGTCAACCGAGGTGCATGATGAGGTCGTTTTTACGAATAAGTTATCATTTCTCAGCAGTACACATGCGGAGGTTTGTCCCCGACTGTTTGTACTATTATACATGAGACACCATCAACAAACTACACGCTTTTAGTAAACGTAGTACGTTTGTGCTTTTCGGAATCAGTATGAATTTTGGAGAGAGTCACATTCATGCAGGAGTGACTGCGCTGTTGTTCATTTCATCCAAATGTGTTTCTCAAAAAACAAAAAATAAGGATGAGCTCATGATCTTTTACCTTTCCCCAAGCAGAGCGTTTGTCAGTCACAGTCACAGTACACAGAAAAGGACACTGCAGCAACAACGCAACGGCGACAGTTCATTCTAACAAATTTTTTTTGCAAATGAGCACATTCAAATGACATTTTGTGATTTCTTGAAACGGTGAAGGTCTGAGTTGTCTTGCATACTATAAGCCTTAATGCATTTATTTGTGGTTTTTCAGTGTAATTGGTAGAACACACGCAGTTGGCAAGAGTTCACGATGTGAGATCCGATGAACAAGGAAATTAATCCGGAATGACGACGAAGCAACAGGAAGGTAAAGCTGCCACTACTACGATGCTTGTGGAAGGACCCCACACTGCATGAGGAGCTTGATTCGCTCATTTCGAGCTGTAATCTTGGACTGAATGGTTTTAAGCTTTTCCTTCCAAGCCTGGTTTTTTTTGTACCGACACCAACACAAAACACAATTCCCCCGAAAAACCAAAAAACCCCCCAAAATTAGCAACCAAAACCTGCATCTGTTTTATAGTACTCATTCATAATAAAACCGACAAGCAAACCAAATAAAAAGTAACCTCGCCCCAAAAAAAATAAAATTGAAAGTTTACACATTTTTGTAACACTGTGGGCCTGCTAGCCCTAGCACTGAATTTCTGCACTTTTGCCAACTTTAATTTTGGAATTGAGAATTTGGTCAAATGCAAATTACGTCTAAACAAAGAACACAGCTTTTTAGCATTGTGCATTATTTTGAAGCAACAGTACAAAGAGTTTGCCGGTGCAATTTAACAACTGTATATAAACATATACGTTCAGTGCTTTCTCACGGATAACATTCAAGGATATGAATAAAAGTAAACAAAAGCGATAACATGTTGATTAACCTAACACCGACAAAAACTGATCCATAACATTTTTCAGTCAATCAGTCCAGCACTGATAAAGTCTGGTGTTTGGAAACACTTCGGTGAAACGACACCCAACGCAGCCACGACCACAATAAAAATGTTTCCTTCCAAAGATAACATTCCACTAAATCTCAAAAATGTGGATATCTCATTTCTCAATCTTCAATCATTCTCCACATGGTTGCAAAACACTTGACATACAAAAATCCGACTTTCACATCTAATCATCTACTATAATCACCAAGTACGTCAAGTCAAAATAAACAAAACCTCTAGTAATTTTTGCCGTGCCCACCAAATCAAATCGTTCCTGACGATATGTACAGATTTGAGCT
>JABASF010002683.1:0-13473 GCA_019776145.1 Harlomillsia oculata
TACTATAGGGAACTAAAATTCAAAATCTCTACTCTCCTCGTCCACACAGGACAAAGGGACACAAAACAAAGAGCACTCGATGCATTTCTCTTTGACGTCTCTCTGCTCACATTAATTCTATGGTATTCACAGACGACGACGGCGGAGTGAAGTGACCACGGCCACGCCACGATCACGTCATTTTCAATCTTCTTTGGTCTTGTACGTATCAGACAGACACGTGAATGCTCAAATTTAATCGCTTCAACTAAAGCGAGATGTAATATAAAAAATTAAAATATGTACAAGAGGAGGTGGCACCACATTTTGTGGTTTGGATATACCTTTAAATAGTAGTACGGACACGGACAACCTTTGAAACCCAGGATGGAACTAGTACAGATGAATATATTGCACATTGGAGCGTTTTGTATTACTTATCTGGTTCAAAATGTCAATAATTTTGTTTTTGTCGAAGCGTACTTGACCAGGAAAAAGTGGAGTGACAAAGAATGATACGGATTGACCAAAGTGTACATATTCCATAGGCTATAAATGTGTGCTTTTGAAATACAAACGTGTTGAAAAATGACCCGATTGTACAACTGTGTAACCACCACCAGCAGCAAACAGCACGTAGCTTTAACAGAAGACTAGTATACTTGACAGTGACGTGGGTCCAAGATATCCAAGACATAAAAGAGAAGAATCATCCACAAAGAAGAATCAAATGTCATAAGAGCACATGTTTTTCCCATATTATCGACATGGTGCATTGGCCCTTTTTACATCCGACCTTCATTTGCATCAACAACAGACTAGACACATAACAAATGTACAGATTGTACATAGCGTATTAGTAGTACGCACTTGTGTACACACTTTTGTGAGTCAGTCAGACGTAATCTCAGGAGCCACGAAGACGACGCACTGATCATTTTTTTATGGAGACCTCTTGGAACCAAAAACTTTTGTGGCTCAACTTCATATAATGTGAATACATAACGCTTCTCTCTCGTTCTTTCAAGACGTTCCAATCGTCTTTCAAAGAAAAAACACACACACGCTTGTAGAAAGTACAGGCAACACCCCACCGTACGTTTGAAAAACGATAAGAGACCACTGTGCCGAGTGGTTTGATATTTTTTTTACAGTCACGAAACGACACGGTGATACCAACTTTGATATTTGAGCGTTGAAAAAGCGAAGTAGTTCCATTTAATTTTAATGACAGATTTGAGCTCGGTCTCGCCTTGATTTCGGATTTTTTTGACAATGCGTATGGGGCCTCTGGTCTGCGTGTTGCAAGACGTCGACTAAACTTACATATTATATCGAAAGAAAGCCTTTGCTTTTACGAATTACTCTACAATTTTTAAGTCATTTGAATGAAGAAATAAAAAAAGTGGAAAAAAGCTGTGGAATCTACTAGGTTGAGCTTTCACGACTTTCATGCCTCAAAAACTCCAAGCAATGCAATAAAATGTGCGACACAATCGTGCATTATTTGTAAAAGGAGAAGCAACGTAGACTTCAGTTAAGACATTTTGCGTCGATTTTGGTACCTTTACCGACTACTCCATAATTCCCAAAATCAACATTTCAATGTCATTTGGACGTGACGCCAAAAAGTAAATTGTAATAGAAATAACGCATTTTAGAACTTACTGATTTTACGAGTTTTCAAGTTTACGGATTCAAAATAATTGTTCAAATGTACTGTTAGGTCAATAAAATGCGCGTCGTGCAATTTTGCACAAATGTGGTAGGATCGCACGACGTACCGACGTTCGACGTACGGTTCGGTGATTGTTTTTCGAATGACAGTGTTCGAAAGCAGGTGTAAAATATAGCAAACTATTCACATAAATACACTAAAATTCGTCACAAGACATGTGAAACGTGCCTAATTACTTCAACTAGATAACAATAATGCACAGAAAGGAACGTTACACGTATACATGTATACCTATATGTCAAAAGCACACAAACGCAGGCTTAAATACTACATAAAGTACAAGTTTTACTTTTTTGATACCTACCTTCACAAGCTGTCAGTCCGGCTCAACTGTGAATTCCTCTTGAGAATTTACGTCATGTATGGTCAGTGAGCTTTTGGATTGTTGGACACGTCAGGGACACTTTATTGTCAACTGAAGATTTATGGATTAAAACCGCTATCCACACGATAAGCTTGCTCTCAACACGACTTTAAATGTCACTTTTTGGCGAAAAACAAAAATATCGTCGCGTCCGAGTCGCGTTGTTTGTCTCAGCTAAATCGCTAAAGAGTTTTTCCTAGAATTCTTTCGAGTCATGCAGGTGTTAAAGCCAAAAACGTATACTCTGTTCCGTTCAGTCGAGCTGTAGACACTGGAATTTCGGAATGATGTAAAAGTAGCTACATGGAACTGGAAGAAACTACGGAACTCTATCCCGTTGCAGACATACAGGCATAAAGCACCTCCAATCCAGACTTTAGGTCACGTTCAAGCACATTCCATTCGACTGATGGCACACACGTGTGCAAACGACAAGAATCACGTATCCTCAAAACTGTATAACACATATAGCAAAAACGGAAAAGACATCCACGGCACAAGAGTCAAAGTTGTTGTGCCTCAAAAAAATTCCTCCAATTTGAAAAAAGGGGAGTCAAAGAAGCACTTTTAACATTTGGACTTGGAGTCTGGAAAACATAGAAAAACATGTGGTCTCTCGAACCGAAAGAATGTAGATCATCCAACAGCAGACACAGACACAAACACAACTGACGCCTCTCCAAGATTTCTTGGGTTCAAAATTCTCAATCTATGCAAAACAAAAACAAAATATTTTATGAATAATTTTCCACTTGGACTTTTAAAAAATTCTTTTGAATTCACTAGCCTGGATCATGCAAATTAGTTTTCACGCAACTGAGTTTTCAATTTTTCTGGATCCACAATAAATAACAATGAATTCAGATATCTCTTCTAATCAGTTTTTGTACGTGCATTTGCATCTGCACTTTTTCGGATTAATGCAATTGTACACACAGGACTTATAAATTAATTTTTCATGCAAATTGGACTGAAATTCTAGTTTTCAGAAACTCTGAAAGCGCGTGCATGCAACCGGAGGTGCAGACGCAATGTACGCAGGTTTGCAGGTAAACAAAAGCAGTACGATTTTCAACTTGTTGCAAACAAAACACAAACCTCAATGAACTTGAATGGTGTAAAGGACGTAAGGAAACAACGTGAGCAATAGCAAATTGCAGTTTCAACCGGGACGAGGATGAGGAGACGAGGTGCAACAAACATTCAAGCCGATGAGTTCAAAGTGACTGACAGCAATGATGAGGATGATGGTCCAAACAGCCCCAGAGAGATTCCAAAGGGACGAAAAAGCCAACATCCCAACAAACGCAAAGCAACCTTCAAGAAGAAACTAACCAACCCGTCTTGAATGCCTCCAAGACTCCATTAGCTTAAGGGCAGAAAGACGTTTTGCTCTCAACGCACACATCCCTTCTTTTCTTATTTCAACTTCTTCAAACTTGCTTTTGTCAGTAGTAAAGTAATAGTAAAGTAGTAAGAGAACGTAGCGTAGTAAGAAGTAGTAGTTTCACTTTGGTACCCAAACTAAAGAAGAGGCATGAGGCAGTCCTCATGTCCTAGGACTAGGATGTCCGTATAGGTCATAATAAGCCATTGAAAGTCCACCTTTCTTGATTTTCTTGTACGAAGGAACCAGAGCGAAGAAAAGAAGGTTTCCTTTTGCTTCATGGAGTACTTAAAGGATCCCTTAGAATCAAAGGAGACGATATGAAAGCTTTCTTCGTATACGGTTTCATCATGAGCATCGTCTACAAACCTCAAGACACCAAGAACCCGACCACGAGTACAACCTTTTCTTATAAGCAATAGGATTCTCAAAAAATCTTAAACCGGGTGTATCTTACAAGACCAAAACAGAAAACAAGAACCCTGACTGAGTATCGGTTATATATTATTAAGGGTGAGGGTAAAGAAGCTTGCTCCGACTTGAATACTGGACACAAAAATTTTTGTGGCCGCAGGGAGAAATTTGAATAATAAAGAGTTAGGTGCTTCCTACGTCTTGTAACGTCCTCCAGAAAGTAAGAATTGAACCTGGAGAATCCCATGGAAAGGGTTACGCTCTATTCTCTTCTTACATAGATTTTTAATCTGTGTTCTATAGAGTCTTCAGACGTTTTTGATGATTAGATATGAAATAAATACTACATACCGAATTCGGAACGCGATGACTTCACAGATACATTTAAAGCACAAAGAAGCTCAAGCATTGCATAACTCTAAGGGGTAATTATGGACACGATGCTTTGGAAAAGCACCTCAAGGCTCACTCTTCTCTGGCCCTTGTTCCTCTGGAAGACTGGAAGAGATAAACGAATTTTCTTGTTGTCCGACTATATGTACGAATGTATGATATCTATGAGATAAGAAAAATTAAAAGTATGTAATACAAAATACAAAATGCTTAGCATGTTTTCTGATAAGTACTAGTTTATTCAGGTGGTGAAACAACTGACCATGCGGGGACCGGGACCGGATACAACAGACAGAGCCTTCAGAGCAATAATACAATTTTTTTAAGAAATGGAAAAATTTTGTTTTTCTCTTGTGCACAATTACAAATGACCATTATAAAAAAGACATTTTGCCGCTTGTAACGAACTGCAGAGACTCGTTTGTCTCTTGGTAATTAGCAATCAGCAATGTCAAAAATGTTTACAAAAATTTTGAGTAGAAGTATAATTTTTTATAGTCGTATGCAACAATTTTGTGAATTATGAGACTGTTTTAGTAGCTGTTTCCCAAACTGCAGTTTCCTGGTTTCTCTTCGCACAGTGAGAACTTATGATTAAAAGTATAATTTATTTTCTCAGTATTCAAAGCAGCATTATAATATTGACACGTACAATGACATGACAGGATTATTTTGAGTTGAACGTGTCAAAGCGGAAAAGCTTAATGAAGAAAGAGTAGGAAGGGACGATTTTTAGGATTGAAAAGGCGTCTTTTTCCCTTTATCATCGGCACACTTAAAAAGAAGCTCATTCGTATTTTAAGGGAAGTAAAAGTATAAAAAAGGACTTTTCGAAACGCGCGTCCTTCCCTCTAACAGTGTATAATGTGTGAAGCCATTCAAAGAAGTCTTTTCTCAAACCTCAACCCTTTTTCTTTAAAAAAAAAAGTAGTCTATTAAACCAACCTTCTTGACGTACAGTACAGTTTTAATGCCTTAAAAGCATCGTTTTCCCCGAAGATGCTCATGGTTTGGTTTTGGTGCTGCCGTAAAAAACATTCGCCCTCAAGCTGACATTGAGGTATTTTAACTGAGGAATTTTTCCAGAAGAAAGAGTACTATTGTAATATGTACCCAACGCATCTTGTAAATGAAGGGTTCTCAAAGCAATGTTGTTGTTCAACTTGCTCTGACCACTAAATACTACTTCAAGTAGAAAAATAGAAAAAAAATGTAGAATTGGGCAATAGGCATAAAAATAACGAAGATTCTTCTTTCTTCGAGTTCAGTTCAGTTTAGGCTAAAGAAAACATAAATGAAAAGTGGAATTCAATGCGGGATGTAACAGGTGCGTGAAGAGGGACTCTTCATTCGAACGTGTGTATCAGTTTCATT
Organism: Harlomillsia oculata; assembly: GCA_019776145.1. Classification (NCBI taxonomy): domain Eukaryota; kingdom Metazoa; phylum Arthropoda; class Collembola; order Entomobryomorpha; family Oncopoduridae; genus Harlomillsia; species Harlomillsia oculata. The sequence continues at coordinate 5,650 of JABASF010002683.1, forward strand.
GAAGGGATCCCTTAATTTTGAACGTTTCTAATGACCTTTTAACGTTCGGTAGCTTTGGTTTCGTTCGTGTGTGGCGTAATGTTTTGATTGATTAGTGCATGAAACCGAAGAAATAAATAACAAAGGAATTTGTAAAAGCTGTTAACACGCAACGCTAATAATATTAGTGACGTAGCGTCCGATAATTCAAATTCTAACAAAGTAAAAAAAACTGACTAATATTGGAATTTTGAGTCTTGAAAACTTAGTCTGGAAAGTCTGGATTTTGAATTTTGTATAATAGATGACATTGCTGTTAATTGCAAATTTTACCAGCAGGAAATGGAGTGCGGATTTACGGATATATAGTACACTGTTGTGTGATGCTTTGACCTTAAAATTTGAAATCGCGAGTAAAGGTTTGCAAAAAGTAAATGTGACACGCACGAGCTGACTAAGACAAATGACGGATCTGACCCATTTATTTAGCAAGACATTTGAAGGAACCGCAAATGATGGCCAGTAGCTAAAAATGAGATTGGAGATAAGCTTGTTCGCCTAGAGCTTGTCATTTACTCGCCTTAGCTCGTCCTAAACGTAAACAAAAATGAAGTCCAAGTCACTTTATTCAAGTTCCCCATCGTGTTCTCTTTCCATCGTGTCATTCCAAAAGAAAAACAAATAAGGGGCAGTAAGTAGGAAAAAAAGAACTAGGGAAACGTGTCAGGTTAAGAAGTGCTTTTGAGATCCTGAAGCTTTTTCTTTGGTGTAAGAACGTTGTTTTCTTTGCTCATCACCACTCGACGAGAGTGAATGAAGAGGAAGGTTGGTGAAAGCAATTTCATTTCATTTTCAATCCGGTGATGTTGTGATACGACGAAGAGAGCTGAAAGCTGGTTCTTTCTGTCTGAGTCGAATGATATGCGTTGCAAAAGAACTTCTCTCCGTTCTGTTGTCCCTTTCTTTCCCTTGTATGCTCCTGAGGAATCTCAAGCGGCAGATGGATATAAAGGTATAAAAACTTGAACGGAGGACGAAAAAAGAAAAAGAACTGCAGACAGTGTTGTACGTGAAAAGTCTATAAGACGAAAACTAGAAAGTCTAGGAATGAGGAAGACGAAGGATAAACGAACATTTTTGCTATTGTACAGACCAACAAGGAAGAGACTCTCCGAAAAAGAAATTGGAGTAAACTGAGAGACTGCTGGAGGGAATGAGTTCATTTCATTAAATTAGATAGCCATAGCCATACGACAAATGGGCCCAGGAGGAACTACCAAGACTACCTTGGAAAGTTAAGAAATAAATGGTACTGAAAAGTGTATTTTTTGTACAAGGAGCACAAAGTGAGACGCTTTTGTTTCCTTCTTTCGTCTTTTTCTGAGCTTTTGATGAGAACGCTTTTAAAAAATGTGTGTACTTGACGAAAGGCGCCGTGTGCCTCTTGTTAAGCACTCGAAAACGAAGTGCTTTTCAAAAATACTTCATACCACTGTACAAGTTATACTGGGACACTTGCCCTTTCTCTCTTTTCTTGCGGATGTGAAGTTACGTTTGCCATTCCTGTTCAAGCTGGATCATTGTGGCATTTTCCTATGTCATAAGATAAAATCTTGGAACAAATGAATAGTAAATGAAGCCAAGGGAGAGAACAAGCTTTGACTCACTCGAGCTTTATGTAACGCATCAAAAACCAACGTTTTCTAGACCATGAATGTTTTTCTTTCTTGAGTAATCTTGATGCCCTGAGCTATACAAGGAAAAAACAATCCTTGACTTCTTCCGTTTTCCAGGTAAACCCGAGACGCAGTTTCGTAAATGTGTGTCTCGTCACATCAGGTCACACAGTACTTTGTAGCACAAAATTACAATCTTTGGAAAAAAACATAAAAAAAGACGCGAGGAATGAAGCCAAACGTACGTACTACATAGAAGCAGTGTCATTGAGACTCTGCAACTGCTTTCAACAAAATGTCTTGAATCTCATCCGTTTCTGTTTCTGGAACACCTGAAATATGATTACAATGATGGTGATGGAGACATCGTGACAAGTGACAAGACACGGAAAAGTCAAGTGAAGAAACGACAGTTAAAGCATATAGGTGGTAAATTCTTATTCTATATTAATCACGGAATTCTTTAGTATTTTACAAGCCCATTGCCAATTCAATTGTCTGCGAACAGGTCAAATCAGACATTCAAAAATGGATTTATGAAATTTTCGACTCAAATTCAAATTCCACGTTTCTAAATAGGAATAATAGGATTGATAGGAATCATGTACGCACATTTCGTCTATTGTAGTATTGACATTATAAAATTATAATATAAGCTGTGTGCGTGTGTCCTGTGCCTCATGTCTTTCCATCCTTTTGTTACTTTTATAATACGATAATCACGGAATTCTTTAGTATTTTACAAGCCCATTGCCAATTCAATTGTCTGCGAACAAGTCAAATCAGACATTCAAAAATTGATTTATGAAATTTTCGACTCAAATTCAAAATCCTCGTTTCTAAATAGGAATAATAGGATTGATAGGAATCATGTACGCACATTTCGTCTATTGTAGTATTGACATTATTATAAAATTATAATATAAGCTGTGTGCGTGTGTCCTGTGCCTCATGTCTTTCCATCCTTTTGTTACTTTTATAATACGGACATTTAAGCAGTAAAACGCTGTTTTCCGAATAAAGGTCAAAGGCACATTCTTCCTTTCAGTTTCTCTCCTGATGGAATTCAACCTTGCGAAAAAGAGTTCAATGGTATCGTATCTGGGATTCTTTCTTTTTACACTTTATGTCCATAAATATCTAAGATTGTCGGCGTCCGGCGTCCGTCCACGCCTTTCCGTCTTTTGTATTCCATATTCTATTCCGAGTGGAAACGCACATTCGCATTCCCCGTGATTCCTCATTCCATTCAATCTCGTTTACTCCCGGTATTTTTTTCGTCGAAAGCGCACGTTGGGGAGACCTTTCCGCTTTTTTCAAAGCTGTGTCTTGTGTACCATTCAACTATGTGAACTGTGCTGTGTGAACCTAGCGTGGAAAATCGTAGGAAAGCATGCGAAGTCTTTTTTTGAACTATATATAGTATGAAATAGGAATCCACGATGTTACTACACAGTTGTACGACTACAATGAGAGAACAACAGAAAGGAAAAGTTTATAGTATACCTGAAGAACACGCAGCGCGGTCGAAGGGGAGAGAAAAAGAGAATTGGCTTGATTTCCTGGTTGAGATTATTGTCGACGTGATCCTATATCACAGTTATCCGATCAACTTCATCTTCGTCATGCCGCCGACGTTTTTATTCCAGCCTGGGATAAGTGAAAGCAGTTTTTCTCCTGGTGATCTCATCTACTCCCGATTCCTACACTTACACTTCCTTGGGAAAAAGTCCTTGAGGGCTCAACACAACATTTTGTCAACTTGGACTTTTCTCCTTCTTTTTCTTCGTGTCTTTGAATAGTTTCCGTATTCTTGAGCTTGACGGAGACATGCGGTGAGGATATTACGACTATTTCACTCCTCCTCAGGGGAATCTTGAATTCGTCGAGTTATCCATCTTGCAGAGTAACTGTCACTCTTCCCTTGTCAAATGTTTTGAGAGGCAAACGGCCAAAATAACATCATCTTCATCTTCTTTCCCCATGATACTAACTAGTAGTACTTCCACTATCTCCCCTTTGTCTTTGACGTTTACTTTTTGATATCCTACGTACGTTTCTTGCTGCAATATCAAAACCGCACAAATGTCATCCAATTCTGACTCTCACTTCCGTACTTCTGTATTTTATAAAAATAACGTTTATTGCACACAAAAATTCCAAAAAATTCTTTGCGTACACAAAAACAACGCGTATACAAAGGTACGTACGTCCATCGATTTTCGCATTGAGGGAAACAAATGGTACTTTTCCTAGCGTCATACTGTGAATTGTAATGCAATGCGGATAAAAGCAATGTGTCTCTCTCTGTTAGGTTACGAATACGACTAATGTTAAATGGATTTTCTCCTGCAATAGAAGATTCATCGTAACCGCACACTCTTCCCATATACAAGCAAGTTCAAAGGTGAGTACTGTGTATGTATACCCAATTCAGACCCGTAAACAGCATAGTTTAGTTTAATACCCACTATACTTTTTTATAGGAAAGTTTACTGGTTTACTAACGTTTTCTACTACGTTACAGGACAAATGGGAAAAGTGACCTTTAGCTATTTTGGTCTTGTCCAGGAACTCGTAAAATATTCCAGTTCCGTTTCTCCTCTCGCTTTATCTCCTGTGGATTTTCATCCGCTTCCACCCACCACAGGCAGAAAAGAAACGGGTCTAAAAGTACTCTTCTGTACACCTGAACTAATGGTAAGTATAGAAAATGCTAAAGAAACGTACGCAGAAAACGTAGAAAACGCCCTTGAAGGGAAGAAAAAAAGAAATAAGTAAATTGTTAAAAGAAGTCACGAGCAGCTCACGCAGTTTCACAATGATTTAACCTTAATACAGATATCGCCGGAGACACGTGCGTGAGAAGCAAGAAGTTCTCCACATTCCGTCACTAGTGAAAAGAAAACTGAAAAATAATGCGTGTCTACTGCGTTTTTCTATTTATAAAAATACTTGACTTTAGAAAAATTGTCTATAGTTTTATAGCACATGAATTTTATATGAAAGTTCGAATTCTATTGGTTATTGTTGAATAGCGCAGCTCTGCGTACAGTTTTGTATTGTATCTTAGAGAATTTCAAACGAAAGCTCAGTTTCACTTGAAATCCACCTTAAGATGACATGAGTACAGAAATGATTTTGAAATCCGAATTTTATCATTCTGTTCAGTTGAGATATTGTTATTCTACAGCTTGAGGAGGTTTGCTTTTTGCTACACGTCATTGTTTTTGAACGTGCACAAGTGGAAAGTGCTGTGTGTTTAATGGTTTCCGCTCGAGTGCTCGTGTTCCGTCTGCTCAACGTTCGTTTCTTTCCCCTGAAGAAAAGTCAATGTGCATTTCATTGGAGAAGATTAAAATGAATTGAACTTCCGTTTCGTACCTCGCACTGCCATTGCCATTTCTAGACAAAACGCTGCGAGCTTGTGTCTGAAAAGCTATGCATTCCATTTTCAGTACTAGGCTTTCTTTACTTGCAGATTTAACCCCTTTAAAAGCCTTTTGTGAATTTAGAAACGAAGCTCACATTACACTGTCCACTGAGCTTGAAATGACGGTTATAAACTGTTTCGAGTTAAGTGGGATTTTTGGAAAGGGTAAAAGGTGCAACTGAACGAATGTTGAGTATGGGGAAATCGTGGCCCAAGGTCGGTTGTCGCGAAGCAAAAGGAGTATTAACATCCAACCGTAGTTTACGATACGTTGAATTAGACTGTATAAGTCGATGGTGTGGTGAAATCTTCCATGCTATGCGTGCAAAATCCTTCTAAAACCCGTACTTTCTCCGGTTTTATCTCTTGGAATATCCTCGAGTAACGAATACTATAAGTGTAATGCCAGTACAGTGCTATATAAACAGTAGACAGATCCTTTCTTGAAGATACCGGAGGCATTTGTGCTTTGGTTTATATTTTGTACCATGCAATTGCGCACGGAAATAAACTACCAATTTTATTACGATTACTTCGTTTTATTGTACGTTTACAAGTTAGAAATCACAGGAAGTGCTGTCATGTTTGCAGATTCGCCAGATTTGCTCGACATCCTTGAGATCACAATCACCGGCTCGAACCCATGCGCCGTTATTCTCCGAACGTGGAACTCGTAGACACCGTCCAGTGGAACTTTGCACAATTTGAACCTGGTCCCGACTTCCTTCCACTCGACGAAGAAACCAAGTCTGATGTAAATTATTGGGGTCACATCGACTCGTTTCTAAAGGATCGTAATATTCTCCTGCAGACAAAACACACTTGTTGACCGATCCCGAGCCTGCCATTAGAAGATATCCTCCACCGTTTCCTTTGATTAGGGAAAATAATTCATTTTCTCCTGCATTGGAACTATAAATAATCAAACATGAACATTTTCAAGTGCAAGATAAACATTAATAATGTACCAGACCAATTAAAAACCCAGACTAATCAATGTTCTAAGGCTCTAATGCGTAACAGTAATTACATAGCTGTCCCAAAAACTTACAATCGATCATAGCATTCCCAAAGCACTACTCGTTCGCCAGTGTCTTCTGGTCTCCCGGGATTTTCCACTATTAAACATTTCCCTGACCAGAAATGTATAATGTAATGGAGTACTTTCGGTTCACTAGTTGAAGATACAGTGTCAATACTATTGTACCAATAGTAGTTTCCTCCTACACACAAAGGAACCACTGAACAAACTGCTAATATCAATCGTAGCCGACTAATGTCCCAATGAAACTAACTATTGTACCAATAGTAGTTTCCTCCTACACACAAAGGAACCACTGAACAAACTGCTAATATCAATCGTAGCCGACTAATGTCCCAATGAAACCGTGTCATTTTAAAACCAAGGAATCCTATACAAAAGACTAGTAATTAATTAATAGTTTCAAAAACAATTTCAAGTGTTGTGCCTTGTACATACGTCTAGTCTACCTCATTCCACGCAACTCAGAGAATCACTGCGAATTCTGTCCGGCTATGACATTCATGGCTGTCTATTCATTTTTAGAATATGGCAAGAATGAGGAAATTCCATGTGCAAAATCTCTCACACTCAAACTCATGGTGTCTTAATGCATAATCCATGGAGAGACTTCCTGCTGAGATGCACATGGACAAATTGTGTGGAAATGAATGGTCTGTGTTTTAGGAATACTATTGTCGACGTAATTAAGGATGAATTAAGGTCATATCATCGTTCGCAAAGCTTACCTTGCGCTGGTTCATTGAATACAACAATACAAGAATGTAAACTAAACAAAAGCAACTGAACAAATTGGGTTGGTGTTTTTGCTCCCGTGGGAAAAAAGTGTGACCAACTCAGAAAAAGCGTCACGCATAAGAAAATTATTTCATTTACTACGCTCAATATTGTAGACATGTTCTTGATTATATTTTAGACTAAAAAATCAAATTAATTTTAATTTGTTGAATTATTTATGATCCGGAAGTCTCCATTTCATATTCAGAGACTTTAAGAATCCGGCCGTAACTTTTATAAACAGTCTGCACAAAGTCTACTGCCTGACTGAAAATAGTGTTGAAACAAACATTTTTTCCTCTTTAGCTGGGAAAATCGTGAATTTTTTGCTTCATTTACATTATTCGTGTGCTTTACGCCAAGGTATTCTTGTTGTTGCATGACATAACACAAACTAATTGCTCTTGTCAGCCTATCATGAAAAAAAATTGTGGAACAAGCTGTCCAAACTGATGTTTTTAGACATGGAACAACAAGTAGTAATTTGCCTTGTCTCAAAGTCACAAAAGTGAAGTTTGACAATGCACACATGTCACGATTGAAATAAACAATTACTAACTTGTATTCTCTATTACTTTATTCACTTTTCACTCACACAACACAAAACAGGACGGAAAACGTATTCATTTTGATGTATTAGCCTTCACATTTATATCTTTTCTGAAAAACATGTTTAACAAACAATTTTGAAATTCGGTTTGTTTTATTTTCTTTTGAATCTTTTGTAATTGTTAAGTCTAGTATAAAATTGTTTTTATAGTATTTGAATAGGTCATATTTTTGTGATCATACCATAACTTTCATAGCTCGTCCACCTTCATTCGGTTTCTGCTCTGTAATTATTAGAATGATTGCTAAACTTGAGTTTTCTCCTCGAGTTTTGAGTAGCAACAGAGACTCGGTACAGTTAAAAATTG
>JABASF010002684.1:1029-13468 GCA_019776145.1 Harlomillsia oculata
GGGGTGGAATGGGCGGCTGGGGCGGTCCAGGCTGGGGTGGAATGGGCTGGGGTGGCCTGGGCGGATGGGGAGGTCCAGGGTGGGGTGGCATGGGCGGTTGGGGGGGTCCAGGATGGGGTGGCATGGGCGGATGGGGAGGTCCAGGTTGGGGTGGTCCATTCATGGGAGGTGGTGGCGGAGGAGGTGGAGCAGCAGCCGCTGCAGCTGCCGGAGGTGGTGGTGGAGCTCTTGGCCCATTCGGAGGCGGCGGTGGTGGCGGAGCCGCTGCTGCTTCAGCTGCTGGAGGCGGAGGTGGCGGCGGACCAGGATATTTCGGACCTGGTGGCGGCGGTGGCGGTGGCGGTGCAGCTTCTGCTGCTGCTGCTGGCGGTGGTGGTGGTGGAAACGGCTTCTACTAAACGGGAGCTGCTTGACGTCCACGATTATCGGCACAATCAGAAACGTGTACATTACTTGTAACAATAAATTCGATTCATTCATTATCAACAACACTTTCTCCGTACATTTTGCATTATACTTACATTTTTGCATAGACTCTAGTTTTATACTTTTCAGCATACAATTTTCATACAATCCCTTAAATCCTAATTAACCTTGTGACTTATGACACTGGTTACTTGACTTGTACTTTATATAATGGCTAATGGTAACAGGCTGGCAATCAAATCAGGAAGTTTAAGCTTGTATAGAACGAACAGGAACATATAGCTCAAATATCACGTAATTCCGCACTTACTTTGCTTGGTAATCGTTCCATGACTGAAGTATGGATTCAGATTCGTCACTTTTACAATCGTCACTGACATTCTTTCTGCAGTCGGAAGATAGCAAAGTCCAATCAACAGCTCTCCCCGTTTCTGAAAGGAGAAAGAAACCAATTTCCTTAGTCATCTAGAATCTAAATCATCCCACGTCACCCCAAACAGTCGTCAATCCGAATCTACAACTCGGATCTGGGAGATCGGACTCCAAACTCAGAACCCCCATTTGTGTATTAGAAAGTCATTAAAAACTCATTTGTAGAGTAAATGGCTTTTTTGATTGGGACAAAGAAATGGAGTTTATCATAAAGGCGTAGCATGTGTGAACGTCATTGTATTGAGCTCTTTCATGATTTGAAATGAAAAAGAAAGGTGTGAATTTTGACAGTTGTCTACACCTCTTTGCCTCTTTTGCTTGCGCTGTGTCACCCCTTCGATCAAAAGGATCATCCAAACCCTTCATTTGAGTGACACACGCATGACAGTTTTTTATGCAATTACAATTACATTGTATGGTTCTTCGGCAGGCTTAGTGCTACAATGATTTTTGAGGAGGCGTAATACTGAATAAGTATGAGTTGTATGAGAGAAAAAGATGCCCACGTACAATTTTCAAAAGGATTTTCAAGGTAATGTCAACCAGAAAAGTACTCAACTCAAATGGTGTTCCAGTTCCAAGTTACACTAATTGATTCCACTTTATCTCTTTATGTTTGAATAGGGCTGTCCGCCCCGAGAAAACTTTCCATTTGTCAACAGACAGTAATTGCCCTAGATTTCTTCGAAAAACAAATTGAAAAAGCTGAATAGAAACGTTGTTTGACGTAAGATTGTTAAATCCTACCTGAAAGAACTTGAAATTTTGAAACTCCTGTGATAATTGAAATGGTTGGGCATCTCTCGACAGTGAAATCTTTGCCTTGAACCATGATCTTGTTAAGCAGAGTGAAACAGAGTATGTGGCGTCGCTTTTATAATGTCAACGCACACATTAGTTCTATCAAAATGGGCCAACTTTCTATGTAACCCACAGACCTGATTTCAATGCTGATAGGGAAATTATTCATGACAAGGGCAGAACTCGGGGTCCCCATATGCATTCACGGCTGGACTTTTTTTTATCGTTCACTATTTCCATTTGCGACACAATGCTATTATGAGAACTAATGGAAAAAGGAAGCCAAATGAAAGTCTGTGAAAAAATATGGACCATGAGGGAAAATCTATTTAACTTTCAACAGTAGTTTTCAATCTGCAAACGAAATTCAATTCTGAATGAGAATAAAAGAAACCTTACCAAAATCGGATCTTTGAGCGAACAGCTCAAAATGAGCTTGTGCCTGGTGAAATCCCGAAAGTCGTCGAATGTCAAAGTCGTAGTGCCCAGTTCCGTTGGATTTCCATACTTGTCCTGATCAAAGGCGCTGAACCGAATGATGTAATCCTGTACAAAAAAGTAAAAGTCCGACATCAAAAATGATTTCGAAAACCATATTTCGTCTTTTTCAATATGTCTCATATTTCCCCATTACAATGGCATTACGTCAGGAAATACCAAAGACATCAGAAAACGCGTAATGTAATAACGTATAAAATCTCTTATGTTGCATGCTAGTAAACATGTTTACTTTGAAGTTAGCTTTGGAAAGCTGAGCCAGAAACTTTTCACTGTAGTCGCAAATCTCGGCTGCTTTCCTGATGGTCTTCGTGACGAAACGGTAGCGCATCATTTCTCTCTTGGGACCTGTGCCTTGTTTCTTCGGCTGAATCTCCAAAGTAAAGAATACATCGCACGGTTGATTCAGATACTCTCGAAATGGAAGATTCCTTGCTTCCTGTTAAAAACAAACGCAAAAGATGAGATTATTACTTTAACAAATCTATTACGTACTTCCTTGTGAAAGTCAAGTGAAGGAGACTTCCTGACTATCTTTGAAACTGTATCCAGGCATCTTAGCTTCGCCGCTTACCCAGCTTGAATTTCATGTTTCTTATCCGTATCATTGAAAATCTTTTTAGATGAAAAACAAAAACATTGTATCTTGGTTTATTGGTGCTGACTGAGTAAACATTAAATACTTACGCGCACTCGCCTTTATTTACAGTACATTCCAGTGGGAACGTTAGTGCATTGTGCAAATAAAATAATATTACGTTGAAGTGTAATCAGCAAATGGATCTAACTTCAAAACCCTACAGAATCAGAATGTTGTGCAGAATCTCTTCACATTTGTATATAGTAAACAGTAAACTGTAAGTCATCCTTCACTCAAGAGTGAATGATGTAAAAGGAAGTGAAAAAATGCTTCCTTTTTCAATCCCCTCAACAACATTCTCATTCTCAGATTTCCGTCAACAACTAAGGAAGGTTTCAAATTGAAAAGCTCCTTAATAATGTATCACTTTTCTTAAATTGTGTACAAACTCCAGCATGTAAGATGTAAGCAAACCCATGAAGTCTAGTATCTTTTTAATGTAAAACTTGCAATTTGGTCTTCGGACTAATGAGATTCTACTGAAGTTATAAGACCTCAATTTCGAAAGATGACAACATGCCATGTCATACTGCAACAAAACATTTCCATCATCTTAAGTACACTACAGATTATCTAGCTCACCTTTCCTTTATGCTCCGTTGTTGGCATAAAAGAATGTCAATGACGTACATGCCATTTGAAAAATACTTGTAATAAAAGAAAACAATCTTGCTTTTGACTTGGATGTTTTATATCAAAACAAGTTAACATGCGACATTTTGACTGATGACATTCTTGAAAACTTTAACTTCCATTGTCCTGAGTCTAAAAATATTTCGAATTGAACCGGTAAGGTATCGAATTTTATCAATTTCATACGTTCAAAATAACTTTTTGCCTTGAGGAAACTCCCACACAATTCAGTGAAAAAAAGGAAAATCGAAATATTGAACATGTTCTAGATTTTCAATAGCACTTTCCGTATTTATTTGAAAAGCGTAGTTGTAGTATATAAGGTTAAGGAACTTTTTCACAAGAGGAAGAGGCTAAAAGAGTCGTTTTTTTCGTACAACTAAAATTAAGGATTAAAAACGAGTTCAAAGATCAGTGAACTTTGTCATTATCTACTTATTTGAAAGCCCTACGGGAATTCTTATTTGATTTCTTCGACTTGAAATGGAGACAGCAAACTTCCAAGTCAGACACAAGACAAAAAATAAGAGATTTTCAATGGGTTGACTTAGTCAATCAACTTCCACGGTCTTCGTTTGTCATACTATTACAAGAAGTTTCGGAGCTGTCATTCACCTTTCCTTTGCATACTAACTTTTATTTCCTCAAAATACATTACCTTAGACGGAATAAACGAACGTAGCCGTTTCCAATTTTTCAAGTTTTTGATACTAATATGTTTTTCGAGGTGAACGACTGAATCTAATGAATGTGTCACTTTTCTGACAACAGTTTTACAAAAGCATTCTTTAAACTGTACAAATGCTGAAAAGTCTCCCTTTTTGGAAACTGACAAAAATGCCATCGAAGAAAGAGCCAATGAATTTTCTTTTGTGTTGAACAGCGATTTACGTCTTAAATATAGTGGTTTTTATATTGCAATGAAGAATCTATAACAGTTTATTATCGTCGGGTGTCGTAGATTGTATACTTGCTTTATGATGCTTCTACGTGGACCTAAAAAGCGTCACATCTCAATTTAAATAAAACATGGACTTTACAAAGGCCTACGAATGCTTTTCTCTTGCACAGGATCTGAAACATTATTCATCACAACCTGACTCAATCTTACAGTTCCTGTCTACTCAACTTTTTCCACGTAGTAACCGAAGAGAAATGTATCCGAGCTCTTTGGGAGCATGGAACATAAGGCCACTTTGAAGTCAAGTATATCCTCAAGCGTCGTTTGTTTGTTGCTGACCTACTTTCTTTATACTTTCTCTATGCAGGTTCAGTGGCCTACCTACAAAATCACTGGACATTTCACCTTGCATTTGCCAAAAAGAGTATTATTTGGCTACATGCATGTCGAAGCTTTCAAATTGATTAAGTATTTTAATAATTTAATGAGCATTTTCACTTTTACTAGTTTTTTCACATGTGAAAGTAAAAGTTCACACCTTTCTATATAATGGTCTTTGCACTATAAATATTTGTTTAGAAATGTCATTTGCATTTCTTTAATGGGCTCGTTTATTTTCAAAAACTGAAAACGAGACACTATAAAATGAAATTGGCATTACTGCAACTGCACGCAAAGAATTTGCAACTACTCTGAATTTGCATGCAGCTTGAGTTTATGAATTATGGCAGCGTAGAGACCAGCCAAGTTACGTTGCGTTGGGAAAGTGAATAGGTTTCTTAGAGTGCTTTCGTGTTCTCATTTTTTTGTGTCGGGTTTCTATTGTGTACTATTCGTTTCTTGCTGGGTTTAAGAAATTCCATCACTCAGACTTAAAGCACGCTGGGAAAATATACAATTTATAACTCAAACAAGAATGCGAATGTGTTTTTATATGATACAAAAATGTGTTGCGAAATTGTATGCCCAAGGTGCAGTTTGCAACAAAGAACATGTTTTCAGGATGACTGACCTGAATACAAAATGAAGAAAACGTCCATTTTTCCAGGTATAATAGGAATAATAACGTAAGGCTAATATTTACCACATTCTTTGAATTCCAGGCTTTTCTGGATGTCAATTTCAAGAATGTCTTATATGTCTTCTCTTGGGGAGCCATTTGTTGGTGTGGTATAATCGTATATAAACTCTTAATACGGAAGCCTTAAAAAATCTTGAGGAATTTCTATAATAAAGTCCTGTTGTGTGCACAAGTCAACGACTTTGAATGGTGCACAAGCATGCGAAAGACTGCCTCAATATTTACGGAACTTCAGTCGACTGGAAGTGGAACAAGTTCCGTGTTGAGTTCCTCACCTGAGACTGACTGAGACCATTTGCTATTATAGCATGACACTAAAGTTTACAACTTGCATTATGTTCGACGTAACTGGAGAATGAACCAAATAGCGTTTTTATATCGTTTTCATTGGTCTACGGTTTCATTTATGTTGGTCATTTAGGTTGAGTCTCTCAAGATCGATTCTTTTTTCTATAGCTAAGAATAGTCGTAAAATGACAGCTTTCTGAATTACAACTCCATGCTGTGTCGACATGGTAAATCCACATGCAATGAATCTCACTGCGAGGAGCAGTACCAAGTACCATATAAAATGTTGAAATTAGAAAACACGGTAAGAAACGAAGAAAGCCATTCTTTCCACTGTCTTACTGCCGTCTTAACGTGCCAGTTTGTGAAAGTGTACAGTCGTAATTTCCATGTCGTCAATACCGTGACCTCAGGGAGTCTTGAGGAAGTCTGCAAATGTTACTACGCTACCTTGGATTAACCTTATTTTTAAAGACATAGCGACTGGCGACGCATTTGAGTTTCTTCATAAAGTCTCTGTCATAAAAATGCACCAAATGTATACTTTAAACGAAATAAACTTTAACAAAAATGCAAGGGCGTGGTGAATTGCGTAGCTGAGAATTGAACGGATAAATCGTCTCAGACAGCATAAAGCTTGTCGGAGTGTAATGTACAACGGAAGCAAACCAGACTGAAAACTTACGATAAAATCAATGTGGGCAAGTCCATTTTCGTCATCATATTTGAGAGCAAATGTGAAAAACGGTTGTCTCTTGTTGTTGCTCATGAGGACAATCGTAGGATTAGTGAGGTGACCATGTTCATCCACAATGTTGTTATTGTTGCTCACATTGTTGGCTCCAGCAATGAGTTGTGTCGCCGAGTCTGGAGATTCAGGACTTGACACAATAATTGGGGATGAGTGCGTGCTGCTGTTCTGGGGCGAACTGCTATTCAGCTCGTATGTGCTGCTAGTATCAGACATGGAGCTGTACGTGGAGTCCCTCTTCAACGGCGAGTTGAAAAGACGAGCCAATTCGTCTTCTGGACTTCGGAGAATGTCTAGAAAGTAAACATTAAGAAAGGAAAGCATAAAAATCCTGGGAAAAGTACTTTAGAAAAAGATCGAAATGCTTTTGAACGTAGAGAAAATGTCAATGTGATGGCTGTAAAGTAAACAAAAAAGAAGTTTTCTTTAGTATTAGAAAGGACTTTCAAGCACTCAATTTTGAAGTCTTGTCGTGTTGTAGTCGGGTAAAAGTGGTCGTCAAAGTCGCGTTGCGATCTTTTCAGATACGTTGAGTCTTTTTCGTTTGTATTTTTATTTTGTCCAATTTCCATTTCTATAGGACATGTCGTAAGAGTGAGAAATGTGACGAATATATAATTCACTGTCATGTCAGTGACTGCTAAAAAAACCTTCTTTTTTGAACTTCCTACGCTCATATTCTAGATTGTAAGTAAAGTCAATAAAGTCCCATATAGGTCAGAGATGCCAAGAGTGAATTGTCTTAAGTGAAAATCACTTTCACTGGGTCACAACTCACAAGCCTCAAACAATACGAAATGGAAAAGTTTTTGTACGTGTTGAACACTGGCGTGGGCGAAATGGAACAGCGGAAAGAGATTTCATTGTTAGGGCGTCTTGGGCGAAACCGTAACGGGCGTTAAATATGAACTATAAATTATCTATATTCAACCTTCCAAGAAGTCAAGCGTGTCTATTCATATGCAGAATGAATCCACATTCAACGCTATAATATTATAAAGATAAAATGAGAATGGAATATAAAGAAATCATCAAAAACTTACTTTCTCGGTAAATTCCAACTGACGCCGGATACATATCGGGTGGATAACGAATGCAAATGATGTCATCCGGATTCTTCTTTTTGTCTGAAATGAAAATGGAAATGTCATATTAACATAACGAGAATATGCACCGGTTCATCAATGAGAAAAGATGATATGTGAAAAAGCCTCAAAAAATTCGCAGTGATTTAATCAAATGAAGCCTTTTCTCTTTTAGCAATGAAGAAAAACGTGCAAAACTGCGCAAAAAAATGAGAATACGTGACATAAAAGTCGTAGTACCTTGCTTCCAAATAGCTTTGTGAATCCAGCAACTTTTCTTCACAATGCAAATGACAACCGTGAGGGTTAGAAGAAGAGCACTAATGCCCACAGAAGAGAGCAAAAGTTTCTCCGAATTGGTGAGTTCTTGCATGTTCATTTTTGCAATTTTCTTATCTTTTGATGCAAAGCCAAAAAAACTACGGATGAGACGATGTCGTCGCTGCAATGTTGCAAACCTTTTTCTGTCTGGTAACTTTTTTTGAGTGACTATAAATGTGGACTGTCAAACTCCACTGTCCACGTTCACGGTCCGACTATTTTCTGGTTCGTTTAGTCCAAAGAGGTTACGTCAGGAAAAAGCATTTTCTTGAAAGATAGTCTCGCCCGTCCTCCTTCGTGAAGACTAAAGATGCGATGTGATGGAGCCAAGAGTGCAAATTCGTCTGCAAAAACCAAACGGAAAATGCATGTTTAGTCATTTAACATTTTACGGTTGCTCGTCGAGCTCATAGCCCGACCCCGGAACGACCTTCATTTGCATCTTTGCAATGGCAGCAATTGCAAAAGGAAATTGAAAACTTGTTACAACAACAACAATGTAAGAGTGCAATATAAATGAAATGCTCTATTGTATTTTACAAAACTAAACTTTGTTTTTAGTACCGGTGCTCGTTTTCCTAACGTTACTTGGGGGCAAATAGCCACAACACACCCATGACGAAACGAGACAAAAGAGATTCGATTCATTCGTAAAATGCTCATTTGTGAAAGTCAAAGCAGCTCAGAGGAATCATTGCATAGTTTAGCTTGGCAGAAGAGCCCGCCTGACAACTTTTTTTGACTACTAACCGGGCAAGTTTTATAAGATTGTGTTTTGTTCTCTCTCTCTCTTGTGAGGCATGTAAATGTGTTCGTAGTCATGTAGCAATCGAACGTGATGTCAGCGTCGATCCGCAACATTGCATCGTTGAAAGAAACAATCAAGTATATAAAACGGGCAAAAAACGTCCTGCTCCAACGTTATTGTGTGGTAACGAATACTACACTAGACGTTAGAAATTTGCATGCAGTAGTGAGACGTGACATGGACACTGCCGACTGCCAAAACCGCCCAGCTTGCACAAATGGACTTGAGCTTACTATTGCATGCATAAAATTCCAGTTCCTTTGACGCGTTTGTCTACTATAAAAAAAACCAAGAGTAAACAAAAGTGCGAGTCATATTAAGGAAAAAGAAAGGTACGGTCTTATAATGATTACGACTCAGGGCGGAAATCCAATGTTGAAGTGATTTTCTGGTACATCTGCATGCTAATTTTCCACTTAATGATCCACTGTCTAATACAGAACCGTAGAAAATGACTTTGAAGGAAGAAAATCAATGTCAGACATCACATCAACATCTGCTTAGGTTTATGTTGAATTATGCAGATTAGATTGGATTTTCATTTTCCCTGGCCAAGCCAAGACTTCTGGGAAATAGTGAAAGAAATTTTAATAACGGCATTTTCTCTAATGTTTCTTCGGGATCATCTTGAAAGGCTAATATCAGTGTCTCAACGTCACAGCACAGCAGCCAACCTCACACACCTTCTTGAAGTTTGTGTTGTTTCAATTCAAAAACTTGACTGATTTAATGACGACGATGATGTACCAAAATCCAAACGTGACGTGCATACCATTACCCATTAGAAACATAATAATAGCAAAATATGCAAATATTCAAAATGAAAATAACAATCTTATGTAAACTCGTCTTGCACCCCGTGGGCTTCAAACGATTGAAGATGAAATGGAATTATGGAATACATAAAAAATTTCATTAAAATAAACAGACATGTAAAGCGAAAAAAGACGCTATGAAACGGTGTTTACTTTAGACGTCTGCATTCTGTAGGTGTTCGAATAAATACAGAACAACCAACCTGTGAAAAATGTTCAATGAAAAGTGACCACATCATTTTACAGCGTGTTTCGAATACATTCACAAATTCTCTTTGCCTAGTTATTAATATTACTTTGACATTTTTATGACGCAAAAGTGAAGCCAAATTCATTCCTAATGTAAATTCGATTTCATATAGCAGAACTAGCTTTATTAGATTATATTTTTAATACCGGACCAAGCAACAGATACACATACCACCAGCCAAACCCAAAACCCATCCGTAAAAATGAAAAATGCTCAAGGGTTTGACTTTGACATGGCTGGCACTGTGGCACTGACACTGGCATCCTGGTTCGTGTGGTTTTGAATCCAAGATTCGAATCCACCTTCGCAATGCAAAACACGATGTACTACTAGTACTACATAACTTGGGGGCTCTTAAAAGCACGTATGTTTTCGTGCGCACTTTGAGGATAATGAATGATGGAATGATGATGGTTTAAAAACCATCATCAACTTGACAAGTAATATTAGTTTTCCAGGTGCACGTGAACTCAATTTCGGCGGAGAGAAGTCGACGGAAAGGTTCTGCAGAGTGCAGAACCTGCAGAAGCCAAGGCAAACACAGGCTCTAAAACCACATCTAACAGAATAAATAATAATGTCACATTTTGAAGCAGTATGTCATGGAATGGAATATTTTAATAATGTAATAAAATCCGCATTGCGTAACACGGTTACAGCAGACAATATAAATGTATAAACCTCCTGTGGGATTCATGAAGAAGAGGACTTGGATGCAAATACCAGATTTTAACCATATCAAACGGGTTTATTACTCATTTTCATTCCCAAAGGCTAAATGAGTATTGGAATGGCTAAATTGGAAAACCAGATCTTCATTAAATAGCAATAATAATAAAATTCGGAATAATCATCTTTGTTTTCGAATCGCGTTTGTGTCTGTCGGTATACGTGGGCGAAGAATCGGACGTCACTAGAATTCCATATGCATTTACAAAGGAATGACAATAAATGTAACAAAAACGGAAAGTGGGGACAAAATGTTCACCCTCCTTTGCCTTTATCAAAGGCATTTGACGAGTTGTTCGTGTTATTATACGCAGGAAACTCACTGTTACCAAATATTATTAAAATCTGTAATTTTGGAGACAGGTGAAATTCCCGAATCTCCAGGATAGCATGACTTCATATAATTAGTTTCATTTATGATAAGGTGAAAAGACCTTTCAGAAAGCCTTTATATAACTCGTTTGTTCGACTTTATATTATGAAAATTCAATTTTCAAAGTAAAGTAGCTGACAGACAAAGCTTCACTGACAAACCAACCATCATATTATATTAGTATTTCAGCAAGATTAAAAAGGTTCCAAACTCATGTAGTATAGTCATAAATCATTACTTTGCTCCCATTCTCTAGTTTCTCATTGTGCATAGCTAATGCGGGTTGAGAAGCTTTGCGGTGAAAGTGTCAAGGTATTCAACATCCGTCGTCGTTCATAAAAAAACGGGTAGAAACAGACCCGTGAACTTACAAGCTTATACGTACAACTGTGCACGTGTATCAAATTAAAACAAGGCTGCTAATTTTCATACTTCATAGAAGTTAAACTGTTATTTTTTGAAAAGGTAATGATATACATCTGATGCAGGACACAATAATGCTGACGTGAAAATTATTGTATGAAAATAATATTGGAAAGGCCAAAGGGTTTCGCCTCTCGCTAATTACGAAAGAAACATTTCAATATTAGTTTCAAAATGTCCTAATGAAACTGTGTTCATGTTGATGACAACTGACAACAACTGACGTTGACAGAAGTATACTAATACTATGTAATATACGGTTCATCGGGTATTTTGTGTGGGTGTTGGTTGTGCTGCGTTCTTCACAAACAACAAATGAGAACGAAACTGCAGTCACATAACAAACTACTCACAAAATGTCATATCACGTCTAGTTCGCTGGAGGAGAAAACAAAGCAAAGTAACACATGACTGCTTTCCAGTTAAGATTGTGTTAGCTGCATTCCAGTGAGCAAATTGTATAGTACGAATGTAAGTTGTAGACTATACACTATTACTTTTATAGGTTAGTTTCATCATCTATGAGAGAAATGTCAATATTTCCTTTTCTCTGTCTTGTCTATCTCAAGAAGGAAACCCGAGTCTTCTGGCAGTTGCCTATTAGTAAAAGTAAACACAGGTGGAAATGTTCAATGTCGTCAACTGAATGGTCAACTAGGATCTACTTATGATATTCGTATTCTATTTCTACTCGAATCCAAACAATTTATACAATTAAGGGTGTTTCACGAAACAAACAACGGGTTAGAGAAAACTAAAATAATATTATTCGGAATGCTGTGCTTCAACATTTCCTTTCCATCATAGAACAAGGAAAATGCTAAAGGTCAACACGTGTCGGTTTTAAAAGCTGTTCCGTCGTTTCATATTATACATTGAAGTTTTGTGATTGTCAGCGGTCTGTTTGATCGTTTGACCATTTCAGTACTGACTAAGTGACTAATGACGGTTGCGGTAATGCGGCTCGTGTATGTGTAAGTGTATATAGAAACCCGAATTTTTCACAACTACTTAAAAATGAATATAATTTGAGATTTTCTGGTTGTCGTTGCATCATTCATGATCAAGCTTAGGAAAATAAAGTTTATAAAATGACGATAATATTTATGTAATACGTATGTAAGTTTATGAAAAAGGCCGAAATATGTTCATAATATTTTTATAGAAAACGATTTTCCCAACGT
>JABASF010002685.1:0-13465 GCA_019776145.1 Harlomillsia oculata
GCGAGCGAAACTCAACACCAGCACCGCACATCAACCGTCAAAGGATCCGACGAAACCGTGAGTCAGTATAGTGGTTTTCGAGTCAAAGTTGGGCTTGGCCGCCTTCTGAGCATTTCCACTTTCTTTGATATAATTTCAAATTAATTTTTGGTAATAGCTAACAGTGACAGAATAACTCACAATTTGATTCCTTTTGTAGCTAAAATTCGAGATTTTTACTATAAGCCAAAATTTTCATGCCTATCATTCACAAATATAGTGACATTATGATTTAGAATAGGTCGCTTATCTAGACAACCACTTGTGACGTAGAGTCGACAGTTGTTGTTTCGGACTCGAAAGGATGAGGGGATTCCAAAAATACTATTTGCAATTTTGCAAGTCAACGTGTTTAAGTTTTAGTGTATAATCGGAATTAATTTGCGCGTTTATATGACTATGAATGGACATTTAGGTGCAAATAACGTCGCTTATCTGGACAACCGCATAGGAAGTAAGGACGTCAATGGTGTAGCTATACTCCTAACGATATGGCAAATCCAGAAATACTATTTGCAATTTTCCAAGTCAACGTGTTTGAGTTTTATTGTATAATCCGAATTTATTTGTATGTCTAGGTAGTATAGTGTGGGCCTTGTACCTGTGTCAATGGTGCCCGCGGTCTTACACACAAACGTGTACCGTGGACGATGTGACATCCAGGAGGTCTATTTGATTGATTTAATTTTTTTTATTTTTAATCTTATTTTTTTATTTTTTTATTTTTTTATTTATTTTATTATTGTTCTATGCTAATATGCTTATGAAATTTATGAAAAATGCTAAGGAAAGGTTTCAATCGGATTCAGAATAGTCAGAGCATAAGGAGTTATTGGGTCATAATAGTAGCGGTCAATGTCATTAGGCGGAGGCGGAAGTTTATGTAAATCATTAGCATGTAGAGAAAGGGATTCAGATTCGTCAGAGTCATAGGGAGTTATTGGGTCATAATAATAGGGGTCAATGTCAGAGGGTGGAAGTTCAGGTAAATCAGTGTCATGTAGAGAAAGATTTGCGAATGAGCTAATTAAGTCCGTTATTTCATTTTCAGAGTCCCAGTCATATACACATTCAATCTCAGGGCCAGAAAAGAATTCAATCATGTTGTCTAAAGAAGAAGAAATACTGCGGCTGTCAATGTCAGTTATGTCAGTCAAATCGTCAGTAAAAGGAAGACGAAGATCGTAATTATTAGTGTCGGAGTCATTATCAGTACTTGTTCGTAAGACTGCGTTGTAGTCAGGAACTCTGCGAAAGTTCAGTTTTTTGATGTCAAAGCGATATTGAGCGTAATCTAATACGTCAATGTCAAAATCTGCGTGTCGTTGAAAAATTGTCCATTTGTCTACCACATCTATAAACATGTCCTCCCATTGAAACCGGAATCCCATGTGCATAGGAATGCCTTTGCACATTATTTTACTAACTAATTAATAAGTCAAAAACGTCAACAAATGTCAAAAAATGTAAATAAAAAGTAAAAAAATGTACTACTAAACATTTCAAGCTTTAAAAAAAGCTCTAAAGAAGTTGTCTGAGTAAGGTTTAGGATAGGTGTGAAAGGTTTGGTTGGCGCAAGGCGACTGAACCGGCAGCAGAATAGTAAAGGGTCACTTTTTAAATCTATTTTTGTAAATTTACATGCCATACAGACTAGGGTTACGTGAACAAAGTGCCAGATTTATCTGCGCCGTAAGAATGGTTTAGGAAAGTGCCAACTTCTGTTGAAAAAATGTAACGGATTGGAGACCCTTCTTTTTTCCATACATTTGATTTAAAAAATACAGCGTTCAATGATAAAGTGCAAGCAATGTCAAGGTATTGTCCCCAATGTTATAATATACTGTAAGCAGTCGGAGGGGAGTGAATTTAATCCTTTCCCATTCTATAAAGAAAAACTGACCCCTTCTTCCGCCTTTCCTAAGCCAGAGGTAGCTCTGGCACTTTTTCAACTTAACCGTTGTCTGTCGAACTTACTGACGCTGCACGTAAAAATAGATGTTGAAATAGCTTGCTCGGCCATACTGACATATTTTTATGAGTGTGGAGTATGATTCGCATATTACCCAAGCGTAGGAGACGCTGGGCTTTAAAAGTGATAAAGTCAGATTTAGTTTAGTTTACAAAGGTTAGATTCTCGTTCCCCTTTTCTTGGAAACGTAAAAGTGTAGTCGCGTAGCCTTAACAGACAAATTGTATGTTTAAATCCTACATTGCAATGATCTTAATCCAGTGCAGGTTTTTGCCTCTCGTTCTTCCTGTGTAAACTACGATGTTGACATTTTTTTTATCACTAGGTTCTACCAAAGTTTACCTTCGTGCGAGCTCAAGCTCAACCTAGCAACCAAAACATTTCCTAAGCTTCAACTTCTCTTGGTGATTTGGATTTTTGGCTTTGGCTTTTTGGTTTTTTACTTGTAGTAATTTTTTGTAGAATAATTTTGTTTACCTAGTTTCTTTCCTTACGCAGTTAACTTAATACTATTAGCTTTTACTAACAGCTTACTATAGTAGTTTAGTATGCCTTCTGTTCTTAGCAAATTGGCTCTAATTCCTCGGCGGGAATGGAATATGGATTCGGAATCGGAATCAGATTCGGACAACCAGTCAGAGTCGTCGGAATGGGATTCCGAGCAAGAACGTCAAAAATTATTTTTTGGCCTCGACTATGACTCTGACTGGTCATTTGATTCCGAATTTGGCTATAATCGTTCGCCAACGCCAAATTCAATGAATGTAATTGGCACGTCCGATTCCGATTCCGATGATGATATTCCTGCTGAGTGGGTTATTTCCTCCTCTACCGTTTCCGTTCTTTGCCTTACTGCTACCATCTTCCACTTCTTTTTCATTTTTATAGCCGTAAGCGTCTGTCGTTTCTTTTGTCGTTAATTTCGTTCGTTCTTCTTCTTCTTCTTTAAGTCTGTCGCATGCAAAAACGGGGCTATCTCCAACAAAGCACGCAAATGTGCATCTTCTTCCCCATTCGACCGTTATTTTACGGTTTATTGGTTTGTTTGTAATTAATAATAAAATTGTTGTTTTCTATATTTATAGGTCATTTGGCGCCTTTTGGTGGATCCAGGACGTACAAGCATGCAGCCCAACAAGATATAGCTGACGCCTTGTACACACATACCGCAGGTTGGTAATACACAAATTTAGATCTTTATTTACTTGTCCAATTGCACTTGTATTTGACTAGGTAATTTAAATACATGTATTTTTGTTTACAGAGCTGTCAGTTTTAACTACCTGTTAAACTGGTTAAAGATTGTAGGATACAATGGAAATGGTCATAGGCCGAAACAACGACCGGGAACTGCTGCAATCCCACCCTTGTGAACACTATGTCAACACAAATCCGTTACCGCCTTCCAGTTAGCATTTGCTAAACATTAACATGCATTTTTACTATACGGTGACTTTTTAGCTTATGTTTCCAAGTTAATTGCATTATGTTAGGTTAGTTTAGTTATAGTTAGGTTCGGTCAAAGTTTGCTTCTTCACTATTTGAACAGACTCTTATCAGGGTCACTTCTGGACCGCATATGAACGCATAGTTATGCAATTACACAAAAGTTTAGTTCCGAATTAGATTGATAAGGGCTGTGTCAGGTAGGTTAGGTCAAGTCTATCAGGTTTATTCAAAAAGTACTCCAAATATCTTTAAGGAAAGCATTCTCATCATTTGTATTTCGTTTCAATTAGCACATGCATTTGTCTTTTGATTACAATACTGAAGTATGAAGCCATTTAAAGAACATATTTATGGTAACATGCATTTAAATCACATAATATGAAAACAAAACTTGATATATCTTAGCCCATTTGAAACTGTTTTGGAGGTTTTGCGTACTTTCCTCTAGGCACTTGAACCTTCCACCAAACGGGCGACGATTGGAGATATTAGGATCGACCGGTTCGATAATTATTCCGGTCACAAACTCGTACACAAGCAGCTTTTGATAAAGTTTAGGTCGCTTATCTCGACAACCACTTGGAATGTAGGATCGGGAGTGGTGGCGAACAACTCGAATCGAAAAGGGGATTCAAATGACACAATTTGGAATTTCCCACGTCAACCCGTTCGGGTTTTAGTGTATAAGGAGAAAGGATCTGCATGTCGGGTGTTATATAGTGAGAAGTTAGTTCCTGTTAGCGGGTATACCTCGTCAACCAAATTAGCCAGAGTGACGGCAATGGTGGCATTAGACTTGTCATTAAAAGGCGCATAAAATGACGGCAGTCGCAATTTTATAGGCCACCCGATTCGATATTTTTACTATAATCCAAAATCTTCATGCCTATCATTCACAAATAGTGACATTATGATTTAGAATAGGTCGCTTATCTAGAGAACCACTTGTGACGTAGAGTCGACAGTTGTTGTTTCGGACTCGAAAGGATAAGGGGATTCCAAAAATACTACTTGCAATTTTGCAAGTCAACGTGTTTAAGTTTTAGTGTATAATCGGAATTAATTTGCGCGTTTCTATGACTATGAATTGACATTTAGGTGCAAATAACGTCGCTTATCTGGACAATCGCATAGGAAGTAAGGACGTCAATGGCGTAGCTATTGACTATTACGATAGATAGTTAGTTTATAAATACTGACTAAATAATAAACTATTACAATTTTGAGATTATAGGAACAAATAGGAAAGAATTGTTTCAATAGTCTGTGAGCAAAGCTGGCAACGTATACATCGTACTTAAAGTACAAAATGTACTTAGTACTTTGAAGATTTCATGTACTTAGTACTTTGCAAGTGTCAAAATTGGTAATGTACTTTAAAGTACATTGAAGTACATGAAAGTACATTCTCAACAGTCTGTCCTTTAGGTTCAGTTTAGGGATTCCTGTGATTGGAATTCAACTCCACGCCAGTCGTTATATTGTTCGAAAGTAGTACTACGTATTCATGAAACGTAAAATCTACCTAGACTTGCATTGACAGTGCACTTCAAAGCATAATAGTAAGAAAGGTAGCATCCGACTTGTTTGTTATAATCTTAATCTTTTCGAATTCTAAGAAAATAAGACTGAACAGAAAAGGTCATTAGATTTGTCGTAGTCGTAAATGGAACAGGCCCTATGCCTACATCATATCAATTGTCGACGAACCAGGTTTCGGTCACTATATAATGCTGGTATGGAATGTTTGGGCTTCCATTTAAATGTACTTGACTCGTAATTAAGGCTTATAATTTGTAAACGTGTATTATTATTTTATTAACCAAAAATGTTTTGCTTTGATGTTGCTGTAAAACAGGAACATTTGTGAAATATCAGATTTGTCATAAATTGACGCAGTAGAAGATTGCGGGGTGGAATTTTACGATTATATCTCAGTAAAAATATTTTGTGTACTAGTGCTTTCAAGTACTTTAAGTACGTACTTCGTACTTAGCTTCCTGTATGTTCAATACTAAGTAAGTACTTTGCGGTTTTTAAAAATGTACTTCCACTTTGTACTTGTATACTTAGGAAACTCGAGTACTTTGACAGCTCTGTCTGTGAGTAAAATAAGTAAAAGTGTCAAAGCTGTCACTCAGAGTGCATTGGTCCGGAGAACCACAAGGCACATGTCATGATCCGCAGAGAGCTTCGGGTCCTTTCCTGCACAGACACTTATAGACCTAACACATACATTTTTCATGAAAATTGTAATTTACTCTGCAGATGTGAAAATGCATATCCCCGTGTGCAAAAGGAAGGATATTCATTGAATGCCCAAAGGGATTTTCTGCTGAATGAATTTGATGAGAATTGAGACGGATGTGTTTTGAAATGAAACAAATGTATCTGCTCTCCCATGTTTACTGCGTTTTGTAAAGATAACTAGATAACCCATTCCAGTTTGCGCTGCACAACTGCACTGTGTGAAGCTTATGAGGTGGTTCAGAAGAGAAATGGAACAGCATACAGCATTACAAGAATCCTTACAAAGTTGAGCCTTGAGGGATCATTTCATGATGGATACTGTTAATAATATCACAGTATATTCCCGATTATAAAGTTGGACATAAAGGCCGTAGCTACACTCAATGATTTTTAGACTAATGAGTTGTGCAATTTGAAACTTAAGGTTTCTTATTATACATTTTGAAATTCACATTCTTATGTTTACTTTTATCTATAGCGGTGAATGATAAGGAAGCATCGTGTTGCTGAAGAAGATGGCTCATTTGATGATTGCATTGAAGGAACTTCCTGAAGCATAAAATAACCTTCTTTTCTCTTCGACAAAATGAATTTGTTAGATAATACATGAATTATGGACATGTTATAAGCTTTTGCCAAAATGACCAAAAGCTCATCTTTCACGATTTGGCTTGTAATTGAAATGTGACCTCGAAGGAAGGGCGGTCTATGATGGCACGCAACTGTACGTTTGAAACGTCTCATCTTTCCATGTGTGTGCTTGAGGTGATGCGGGATACAATTTTAGGGAGTTGACAAGCACACGCACAAATGATGAGCCAAAAAGCCAAAAACTATATAATGTAACGTGAGAGATAAGGATTTTTGCTTCAACTTTCAATCGACTGTAAGGCCAACTCGCCTTGACTCACAAGTCACAAGCAATAGGCAACCTGCAGCTGAGCGTCAAGTCAGAACATAATTCAATGATATTACCACCTTATTTGGCATTCCAATGGGCAGTTTGGGGATTCAAGTCTCCTGCTGTGACTCCATCCAGCCTCCAGTAGCGACAGAGAGTGGTTTCCGATTTTTCTGCCACCATTAAGACTATCGATTTGGAAATGGGGACGATGCCAGTCACTTTCGGCAACAGGTATGCCGTCGCAATCGCCATCGTCCTACAAAATAATTGAAAAAAACCCACCGCTACTCTTACACTACTACTCTTACATGTTTTCATATTCTTCATCATGAACAGATCCGAAGAGATTGTTCAAGAACGTTATACGATAATTCTTTATATATACGACAAACG
The DNA here is from genome assembly GCA_019776145.1 of Harlomillsia oculata. Taxonomy (NCBI): domain Eukaryota; kingdom Metazoa; phylum Arthropoda; class Collembola; order Entomobryomorpha; family Oncopoduridae; genus Harlomillsia; species Harlomillsia oculata. Next base: position 7,008 of record JABASF010002685.1, read on the forward strand.
ACATTCTTATCATCCATCAAAACAACGACGCGACGAAGACGATGACATCACCTTTCCGTTGTGTCGAGTGAGTGTGTAGGATTGTGTTTCCTATGAACTGTATGTAAAAAGCCATACGTAAGCATATTCATGCGAAAGGCTAAAGTTACGGTTGTAAGCAAAACTTGTGCAAAATTGTCCAATCTCTCCAATCTAATGTAGACTATATAGTAGTCCACAGTTTCCATATTAGGCTAGCTACGAGAGGCACTTAAGAATGATTATGTTGATGTGATTATTAGACAGCTACTTTTCACGTCTTGATAGGATTCACATTGTGCCACAAGAGCACTTTTGATCTCATAAGCATCTACCCTTATAAAATACATGAAAACATAATGGTAAGCAAAGCATAGAAACGTTCGTTAAAGATTTTTAGTTTGAACATTTTTTTGAGTGATGTAATTACTCATTTCTCGAGTCCAACACCTAATTACGCAGGTAAAAGGTCACCATACACGGCATTTGACGACTCCATTGTCATCATGTCGTATTGCACGTATCACTCATAAAATGCCTTTATCTCAATTACAATGAACTCTCAAATCACGTTGCCAACAAGTGAACAGCAACAGTCAGGCAGTGGTTTCAAATCTCAACGTCATTGAGAGAGCTCAACGGACCAAGTTGTTTACAAGTCTAGGAGTCATAAAATTCAAACGATAAGAAAATGAAAAGACCGTTAAATTTGCAAAGCATTACGACTTCGGCTACAATGATTTCTTTGAATGATAAATAATGCTACTATGTAGTTTCACAATACCAAAACCTTTTCCCATTGTTTTTGTCGCATGGCTCATTGTTTATGAAATCATGCATGTCGAAAAATAAAATATTTTAAAATAAAGTACAGAGTTTCAATTTGAAACATAGTTTCAAAGTAGCAGTTCAGCCCATGTTTGTCTCTCTGACTATGCAATGCAAAAGATTGATATTTTTCTACATTAATATAAGTAATACATATGAATGCGGAGGGAAAAAGCATTGCTTCTTTGTGCAGGATTATACAACATGGACTCTAGGTAATTTATGATAAAGCTGCATTTTTTCCTTCTTCAATAATGTGAGCAGAGAGAAATTTTCGTGGGCTTTAATCTGGCAAAGGAGACGGTAATGGTGCACTGCTCACAAGACTTGTAAGGTAAAAATGCATCCATTTCAAGTTGATGACCGCCAGGAGGACTGAGGACACACATACTTTTCGCGAAAGAAAAGAGGGGAAGCTCTGCCACCAAAGGTAAAGTCGACCAAAAGTGCATTTCCCATTCAGCAATTTCTCGTCTCGAACCATACAATCCGTCAAGTCGTTCATCATAGAATACATATTATGTTCCTTCCTTCCCAACTTTGGAAAAGTGAGAGATGGGAAAAAGGACTCGTTGCAAACTGAGAGAGCTTCTTGAGCCCTTGTCTTTGAAACATTTCAAGAGAAAATGATTAAAGTGCACATTTTTATTTATGTTACCACAGACAAGCATTATTTAAAAAACATGAATAACAGTTAGTATCGCGAAATATTTTTGGAGAAAATAACACAAAGGAACGAAATTTTAACAATGGATGTGTGTAATATTAGAAATACTAATCCCTGCTGGGTCATCTTGATTAGTATACTATACTTCACTCAGAAGATCTTCACCATTTCGTTAATTAGACCGTGAGATTGCCATTGCCAAACAACATCATCCTTTGGACTCCTAAGTCCTAAAGACAAACTTGGGTCGCAATTGAAATTATTATATGCATTTCTAAAGGGGAAAAAAGTCAAGCAGGCACAAAACCGTCCCTTTTGGCCCAAGTCCTTGACGAATTATGAATGAACGGTGCCCTTTTTTGACTTGCTTAATCAAGGAAAGATTTGAGCATAAGTTCAGTTCCACATCGTATGTCATCATATGTTTTCCCAATGCAAGTGTATCATTAGACCCCAAAAGAAGCCATAGCAGAACATCATCATTCTATGTTTCCAGCAAGAAGACCACAGACTTTTGAGCACGGTACACCTTCTTTGCTAACTTGGGCATTCGCAAGTCTTTGCTGCACCCTTTGTCGTCGGTGAGTATATGTCTTTTATGGGCATTATTACGTATGCTCAACACCCCGTTAATCCTGAGAACCGACACGAAGATGTGTTTTTCTATTTCATGGAAATAAATGCTCCTGTCAATACGTACAGAATGTTAAAACCAAGCAGTATTTATTGCGTATTTGAGTGCGCAGAATGTTATAATTTGAGGTATACCGTGTGCGTAAACCTCATGTGATTCTGACAACTTGCTGTCTTTTATGCCAAAAAAGACTAAAGTTTTTGAAATGTCAAAAAATGGGCATTTTTGTATGAAGAAAACTTCCACAGATATTGCAAAGTACTTTTAGTCGCACAATCCCATATTTGCAAGGGTGCTAATTGTGCGCCCAATTCAAGACACGAGCTAGTTTGAGGTGCAACCTGCAAGATGAATGTGATTTGCTGAATGTCACTCATTTGCAAATGAGTGATTGATGAACGGTCGACAAGTTCCGTCTTCATCTTCTCGAATTTGGGCAGCACGAACTCAGACATCACAGCGGTTCCCTTTTTAACCTCATCATTATGTTGCTTGGCATGGCAATTGGCATAGTGTAGTACGTAGATAAGTAGATATAACATTATTGAATTGTTGAGGAAAACAGATACACGCATTCTTTGACGAAATCCCGTGTGGGTCTCTTTAATAGTCACTTCTTTCGTGGCTCAATGTGCCTCATGTCTATAACGAGGTGGTAGACTTACGACTTAGTCACACGATCAAGTATACAATGCATGCAGTGATTTTTGTGATGAGTCGTGAATTTTGTGCTCGCTGCTAAAGAAACTCGGGACACTGACTTTTTGCCTAAACAAAACGACAGAAGACAATATTTCGGCACTACCTCGTCAATAATGAGACATCAAGGCAACCTACAACCACATGAACTTTTTTGGAGTGGAAAATCTCGTTCGACCCCAACCCCCAACTGTGTCTTATGTTATAACTCTTCTCCACTCGGCTCATATCATATCATATCCACTCGACGTCCGTCCCTTTTTCGAGGACTTGATCCCCAGGTAACCTACCTGGGGATTATCGAGTCTGTGGAACTGACTTTTACCGTAAATTCGCATAATTTCATTGAGTGTCGTGAGCAATTATTAATATTGACGTCGTTAATGAAACTTTTTATCACATATGAAGATGCAAACTCATACATGACTTCAAAGTACATAATATGCCGATTTATGTATACAGGATTCAAAGAATTATTCGAAATTGTGCGGTTTATGCTCGTGTTTGTCACGATATAAAAATATTATATTATAGAATGACATGTTACCGCAGCTGCTCTATTCCAAGAAGTGTGGAGAACGCAATGAAAGTTGATTGTGGTTCGTAGGCGCATTCACAGCCGGTGTTCGAAACAGATGTGAGGTGATCAAGTGATCATTCTATGCCTATTCCCGTCTTCTTGCGACGAAGATGAACCCGATTGTCCCTCTCTTTCGCCGTTTTAGGTAGATAATACGTTCTTCGGCAAGTTGCATTTCGACGGTTTGCTCTCCGTGCGCCATAATGAGGATCACTCACGGATCTTTCTCTTTTCTACAGCATTGACTGACCAAGGATACGGATAAGGACAGAGTAACAGAAACAGACACAGTTTGTCTGCTTGAGACCTAATATAATAGGTATTCTGCTTTATGAGTTCAAGTCTAGTTTCTTCTATTTGCCATGCTCACCTGTCTTTTTGTCCGATGTCTAAGGTCATGTATTATATTTTGCAAGTGCCCACGTTCTCATGTCTACAATAGTAAACAGGGCATTTGAACAATGAATAAAGTTGCTTCTTTTGGAGGGTTTGGGTCCGTCCTATGCTATTATAAAAAAGAAGAACGTTTTAAACTAAGCCAAAAATGAGTTTGTCGTGTAAAAAGAATGAAAGGGAACTTGTCCGCTCTTCATGACCATAAGCTGCCAAGAAATCTAAAACCAGTCGGTCACCTCCAACACAGCTACACGTCAATCGAGAAGTTTGTATTGTATCATGTATCCCCTAGCTCGTCAGTGTCTACTATATGCAAAAATGCTTCATGTCACATTGAAAACGTGGGTGAAGAAGAAACTTAACTTATGTCAGGGTTTATGTTATACAGTTTTACTTTTATTGTCTAATTCCCACTCCTCGAAATTTTACAACATTACATTCAAAAAACAAATTTATGTTATAACACATCAATAAACATCGATATTTTATCAATTATTATTTTTCAATTATTTTCCAACACATCATTGAAACAATATAAGATTGAAAATGAAAATGAAATTTTGAAGTCCAAGTTAAAATGAATGAAGTCAAGTAAATGATAAATGAATAAACAAAAATCAAGAAATAAACGTGAAAACTAAAACTGAAATCTAAGATTTTACTAAACAGCAGTAATCAACCGGTCACTTTAATGAAATAATTTGATGATTTTTACCAGTTGAGTTTAATTCCAAATTACTGCAATCTTAATAACGAGTGGATTTTCTTGAAGAGCGCCTTTGGAAAGCTTGCACGATCGGTCTGTTATTCTGTGCCGCATTCACTTTCGGGTGGCTTTGGCCACTCTTTTTCCTGAAATACCATAAAATACCAGCACTCATCGACACAAATTTTAAACTTTTCCCTTGTTCATAAGCTATATGAGCATATTACTCACCCACCAGTGTTATTCTTTTTAGATTTTTGGGCTTTATTTCCCTGCTTTGCAGCCACATTGCCATTCCTGCCATCACCAGCAGAGTCATCACCAACGCCCTGTCCGCCATTGCTGTTTTTCTTCTTTGGAGCCACATTCCCGGGACGATCCCCCTGCTCATTTCGTTGGGCTCCTTTCGGGGTCGCATCTCTTTTCTTGTTCTTGTCCAGCTTTTCTTCAGCGCCCTAAGAAAGCATAACATTATGATATATTAATATGATTCTACGTATGTTATCTAGTTACTTTCAATAGGTAAATTTTTCTATGGGCGAAAATCACTATACAAAATAATAAACTTAATTGTGGTTTTCGAACCTTTGAGACAACCGATTTTACAGCTCCAACTGGTACCACAACCGCCTGGGCTGGGGTCCTCTGTTGGCTTGAACCCGGAGTTGGAGTGCGTTGGCTTGAACCTCCAGCCGAAGTTGTCTTTCGGCTTGAACCCGGGGTTGGTGTCCGGCGGCCTCGACCTTTGGCTACATACATCTTTCGGCTTGGACCCGGGGTTGGGGTCCGTTGCTTTGGACCTCCAGTAGAATTCACCTTTCGGCTTCGACCCGGGGTTGGGGTCGGTTGGCTTGAACCTCCAGTAGAATTCACCTTTCGACTTGGACCCGGGGTTGGGGTCCGTTGGCTTGGACCTCCAGTAGAATTCACCTTTCGGCTTGGACCCGGTGTTGGAGTCCGTTGGCTTGCACCTTCACCCGAAGTCATCTTTCGGCTTGGACCCGGTGTTGGAGTCCGTTGGCTTGCACCTTCACCCGAAGTCATCTTTCGGCTTGGTCCTGGTTTTGGTTCTTCTTCTTGAGGTTCCTTGGGCCTTTCCACTACCGCCCCTGTTCCTTTATTTTCATCTTTAGCCGGTTTTTCTCCTCCTGTAACCTTTTTTGGTGCAGTTACTTTCTTTTTGGTAATTTTCCTAGCTAAAACGGTTGGTGTTGATTGCACCTCCATTGTCGGTTTCTTCGTTCTCCCACTTCGCGTTTTAGTGCTCGCACGGGTTACTGGCTTCATTTTTTGTTCAAAAATTACTGTTCTTGCGTTGAACAACGGTAACGATTGAGTTTATAGCCCTGTGTTTGATTCAGTAGTGTATAAGTCTTAAACTCGTCAAATTCTTTGTGTCACACATCAGACTTTCTCAAGACAAAAAAATACGACTTTTTTCTATTTTGAATTTTAATTTGATGAAATTTAAATTTTAAAACTTGTTTTTTCTTTTTATTTTAAATTTAAAGGTTGCCTCTCATATAAGAAAGTCTGACGATGACAAATTTGAATTTTGATGAGTTTAAGACTTAATTGGACGATGTTCACTCCACAAAGTACCCTCAGACACTAAATGAACAATGCTCTATTCAGAGAACTATAAAGTCCCGATACTCTCAATCCGAAGTAAGGCTTCGAGTACAAGTATGGTGAGAAGTTTTAGAATCAGCAATATGTTGCAAAGATAGCGTTATGCTACTGTCTGGGTTCTAACACACCATTGAACGACGTTCTTGTGATTGAAGGGAACCGAGGTCTCTGCTAACATAACGTTGACACTTTTGACTCGGATGGTTAAAGGAGCAAACTAAGGAGAGAGTAGTAAGTTGTAAGCCCAGACATAAGAAAACTTGGTTTCATAATTCATGTTCATTGTTAATACAATTCC
>JABASF010002686.1:0-13463 GCA_019776145.1 Harlomillsia oculata
ACTATATTGAAACAAAAGAATATGATCATAAATAAATAATTCTGTGAACCCGAATCCCTAGTTCGCTTAAAAGTGCTTCAATGTTTTTCCCATCCATTGAATTCTCATTTACTCCACTTGAAGGTCAATGAATCTGATAACTTTGGTACATGCCTTACACAAAATAAGAATTCATTAGTTGCCTAATCCCAACAGTACTATAATATGCAAAAAAAGATAGTACTCGCAACTGAAACCATACATTAGGTTTTTCATTATCATTGAAAATTGTCTCCGACTTGACGAAATCCTTCTTGTTATGTTCAGTCTGAAGTATCTTTTTTACCCACCCAGCTATGATACATTCTAAGAAATGAATGAAAACGACAGCAATTAAGAATTCAATAGATCCAGCGATTTATTAATTTGAAAAAACTCAAGTAAAAGTAAGCAATAAGGAAGGAAGATTTGCATGCAATGCTCAAGAAAGAAGCGCAAGCATCTCAATGGAAGACATTTAAGAAATAAACATGATAGATAAGCATTTAACTAAACTATTAACTAGCATAATCAGCATGCTTTTGGTTATTATCTTATATGCATAATGTTTATGATTATTGTACGTCTTCGTTTTCATCAAGATAAAAATAGAGTTTGGCTGCAGCGTCTTTGGCTTGTCTTTTGTTTCGTCCAAGACCAGTATAAGATATGCCATTGAAGGTAAATGTCTGCTTGACAAAGTTTCTCATGCGACTGTCACTAAAACGTGAACAAAAGAAATGACAATTTATAATGAATTCAATGGCTATGCGTTTATCAATTGTGACTGGTCATGTTTACGATTTTTCAGATGTCGAAGTAAATTTCAATTCGTGTTTCTCACGCGCCATTTTTTCATAACAAAACTCTTACTGGTGCTTTTGGAATTTCCTTTGTGAATTCACCTGAAAAAGTAAAACATAACAATCCATATAAAAACACCATCACAAAATATTGCATAAACATGATGATGATGATGAAAATGAACACAAAAACCTATTTCTTTCTTCATAAGACGGTAAAATACTTTCCATACTGTATCCAAGGACAAGCAGTCCATGAATACTGCACCAGCCAAGGATTCGAAGATATCACCCAATACTTTCGGAACTTCAATATTTTCTGCTTCAAAGCCGCACTCCAAATCATTCAACATTCTCAGCTATAACGTTATTGTATAGTTATAATTGTAAACAATAATGAATGAAATGCAATCCAATACAAAGAATGAAAAACGTACATGTCCAGTGACTTTGTGTCCATTCTGTTTCTGATAATCTTGAAAATAATTGATTGCACCTTCCAACTGGCTGCCGAAAACTAGAAGATGTTTGTGGAAACCATACTTAACAGATAAGGAGCCAAAAGTCACGTTATTAACTAACGCAGACTTCAAATCTGTAAGCTCACCGGGTTTACTCATAGACTTGTAAATGTGATTGATAATGAGAAAATCTACATGAAGTATTTTAATTGTATTAAAAATACATTCAGTACAGCTAGTACCAATTATTTTTCAACGAAAAGTGATATGATTTATATTCCAAATGAGCATCACCTACCTAACAAAGCGTCCCCCAAAAATTCAAGTCGTTGATAACTTTCTGTAGGATTTAGAGTCATATCACTTGGATGAGTAAAAGCCTCAACAACTAACCAAGGGTTTTTAAAGCTGCAATACATAAACAAACCAATGATGGATGAATATTTTGAAGCTGATGAAAAAAGATAGCTTCACAGAAGTATAATTGTATAATGCATGAAATATTTGGGGTGTTGAAATTGGAACTTACGTATAACCAATAAGCTCTTCTAAATCACGAATTGTTGGAATGATGCTATGAGGGTCCGGAAAATCCGGATTTTCATTAAATTCTGAATAAGTGACGGTATTTTCAGATGGTGCTATTAAGCTCTCCCAAACACCATTTTCATCGGGACACTGTACACCAATCCAGTCCAAAAACCTCCTGGCAGCATCGAAGCCCCCGTTTAAGTAATACACTCCTAAAAGTGCTTCCACGGAGTCAGCAATTGATTTATCGGTTAAAGGCGTATGTGTGTACGTGGTAAGTCTGAGAGGATGTTCACCATTTTTACGGCAGTGAGCGACAACGTTGTCTTCTGACATTTCTTTCAACTGATCCACAGTCAAATCCTTGAGAGTATCGTAGGTGCAATCATCTTGCATAACTGCATTTGTTGCTTTTGAAGCAATACAAAAACCCGGTGGCAAAAACGATTCCAATGGTTCGAAAATACCATTAGCCAAATAGTTTCCAATGTCCTTCTTGGAAGCCAACTTAAATAGGTGTAGGTTTGACACCAGCTTGTTTCGTAGCTGTGTCAAATCGCCTTCGGAGTATTCCGGAAACTTGCAATACAAGTGCATGGACACGCAAATTTTCAACACAGAATCCCCGATGACTTCCAGTTTCTCCAAACTGAACATGTCCATGCCATTTTGTAATGTTAAACATTCCACCAGCTGAAACGGTGAAGGACCGCTCTCAAAACTGAAATCTGTCGGTTTATCAAAGTGGCTCACATCTACTAGCTCTCCCAAATCTAAATCAAATTATGTTATCAGGTTATCACGTATCATTATAACATGAAATCAAAATGTAAAAACCAATAGAAGCATATTAATATAGTAACGAACCATCACACGTAATCCCAGACGGGTTTTCCGGCAATTTGATTTTTCTCTTCGAGTTCTTCATTCGTTCATATTTCAGTCTAAAGGCCTCCACAAACTCTTCAGTTGTAACTTCGAACGGATCTAAGTACTCTACAAGTTGAATCCCATTAGATACAGAGCGATCATAATAAGGTTGAAAATCCCCAATATTGTCTGAGGCTTGCGCTGACAGCATACTCCCAGTGGTTAGAGCAGACATATCTTGATGAATCACAAAACGTTAACAATTAAAGCTAAGCGATAGTAATAAATAATCAATCGCAAGCGAGCAGGAACTTTCGAACTAGTAGCTAATGAATTGTCATGAAAAATATAGTCGTCAAATGATGTAATTACACAGCATTAGTAGCTCATTTTTATCTCAGCAGCCAGCAAGCTAAGTTCGTTTACTCAATTGTGATCACAAACAAAGCTCATGCAACATCCAGAACACAAACACATGCTTAATCAAACTGATTTAGTAGAAAGTCCCTAATTACCTTTGGCAAGGTTGTTGATTTCTTTACTTTCTTCTTGAGTTACAGTGTTATTACCAATGACGTCACTTTCTTCAGTCGTGAGATTGACGACGGTGTCAGCTTCAGTGTTGGGCTCATTAACGCTAGTACTTTTAGTACTAAGATTCTCAGAAAGTTTGCACTCATCTAGAAACAGGAATTTAGAATGATTATCCTTAAATTGGAACAGTTGGAAAATGTAGTTTAATATTTATTACTAGGCGAAAAGTTAGGTCTTTTATCCATGGAATTCTTAAGCTGCAATGCACATGTCCAGGTATATGCATTCGCGACCGCTTGCTGGATTTCAGTGGTAAGTAAAATGTTGTTTATTCGATGTAAAATACTAAGTAAGAACGAAGATTGTAGAAATAGTGTGGCCGAAAACGGGTATATTCGGCAGAATTCCGGTATGAAGTTGTGTATCTCCACTTGCTCTTTCCTTCTTAGCTTTGCAGAAAATCCTTTGGGAGAAAGAAAATTCAACCGCCTACGTAACATCTTGGTCACCAGCATCTTTTGATTTTCCCAAGATGGTACAAGAGAATACTTAGTTTTATAGTAGTCCAAGTATGACATTTCATTGCCTTTATACGGAAATGTGCTCAGAGGAGTTTCATCAGACACTTTCAAGACAATACATTTCTGCTGACAATAAAACACGATACTTTCCATCAAAGTCCTTTTTTAATTAATATATAAATTCCTTTGGTTGTTTACCTGAACCAATGGAGCTTCAGTATCGTCCTTCTTGTACCATGGGCAAACTATTGCATCTTCATAGTTAGCAGGATCAAAATTGTCTAGTTCATTATTAGAATCCGACCAAGTTGAATACAGATTTTCCTGTATGTTATGAGCTGACAATACCATATCCCAGTTTATCATAAACATTTTCGTAACTTCTGGAATTACCACCAAAAAGACAAAAAGAGACAGTTTAGTGTACAATTTGATATTATATTATACGTTTCTGTTTGATGTATGAGAAAATGTTACCATTGAATTTCATGGGTGCGAATAGCAGTGTAAGATGCTGGTATCTAACAAACATTGAATGATTCACTGGAGGAACGCATACTTTTCGAAACAAATCATCTTGAAAGTCATGTAACTGTGCAATCTCAAATTCGCTCAAATAAACCCCATCCTGTTGTTGCAAGGATGCTTCGAAAGTGCCGAATTGGGTGTACAGAGGAAAAGTAGGAATCTTGAGCGCACAATAAAAGAAAATTGTAACGATTAATTAATTATGTTCTAAACCTGGAATAAAATGCATGCATACCTGTGTAAGGTCAGCTGCCGTTAAAATTCCAAAACGTTGCTTATCAAATTGTAAAAATCCACTATCTTTCATAGGACCTTCTTTCACAGTGATGTGAACAACATACATTTTCGTTGGATGAATTGGTCCAATATTATTGTTTAGAAACACATCCGGCACCTACAACCATTTAATAAATACTCATTTGAGGTGTCCGTCTATAAAATAAATAAATTAGATCTTATGTAGTACTGTGGATATGAATATCACCTTCTTCTTGTACCAATTCGAGTTTTTTCTTGGGATACGGATACCCGGCTCTTCTTCTTCATCTTGGTTCAGTACATCAAGAAGCATGGGCTTTGTGAATTTCTGTCGGCGTGGCCGCAAATGTTCATCCAAGTACCCTTCCTCATATAATCTTCTACACACTACCAAGTACACACTAACGTTTTGCTTCGTCAATAGAAGCACAAGGCGAACCCTGAAAACGATCCGCAAAATGTACTATATATAATATAGATAAAGTGGAATCTGAAATGCCTAGCACACTCATAACATTGGATAACATACAATCTTCTACTAGTATATTACTCTGTTGAGAAGTAACATTAAAGTTAAAAGGAAAGAACCTGAATTCTATCACGAATCCCGGAATTACTCGGCATTTTAAGAAACCCTATGTACGGTTTATCTTCATCATCGCTTTTATTGTACCAACCTTGAGGAGCTAATTTTGTAAGTAAGTCGGAAGCCAACATTTGACAGAAACTGAAACAAATATAATAAAATAGTTAGAAAAACAATAAGTTTGCAGGAACAAAGTTTAAAAAATTGTAAAGTTATTTATGTTACTTGTGCACTAAAGAAATTGCAGCAGATCCACCGATCATAGGACTGTCGGGGTCATCGAGATTAATTTTAAATTCTTCTTCAGATTTATTTACTTTCGAGGGGCTAACGTTAGGGTTAGGGTTAGGTAGAAAATCGTCGACGTGTATCGCATTCTCTTTAAGAGATCGTGCCAACTGACTGTTAAACTTGTCATACTTCTGAATCATGTTCCTCTTCTTTTCATACTCTTTTTCAGAAGTCATTACGACAAATAATGCATTTTGTAGGCGGGCACGTCCCATCGATTGAACATACGACGGATAAGTATTGACTCTATCAAACCGGATGACCATGTTGCATTTGTTGACATCCAACCCTTCTTCTAGTACATTGGTGGCAAACAGCACATTGTAATATCCGGAACGAAAACTAAACGTAAATCATAGGATTAATGAAAACAAAGATTGATATATTACATAGATCACAACAAAACCATACCCTTTAATCACCATTGCTTGTTTTGCTGAAGAAATCCTACTTTCCTCGGGATCTTTAAATTTAGTGGCGCTTCCAAGCACAAAGCAAGGCGACAAGAAACTGAGACTTTGGCAATCTCTGACCAAAAGCTACAAAAATATGCTACTATGAATAAAAATTTCAAATTGAAGTTTACTATTTTATACCTACAATTATACCTTAAAATACCAGCATAGCACTTGAACCTTCAGACGCTCTTCGACAAATACAAGAGCACGAATTGAATGACCGCTTCCTTCTGGATTTTTACTACTGTATAATGTGAGCATACCAAACATAAGAAATGAATGAATTCAGGTCACTGTATGACAGTTTAACCGCTTTTCATAATAGCTTACCTCCAATTCTGGAACTCTGCAACAAACTGTTTCAGTTTATCCGATGCCAATGTCAACAGAACACTTGCACTTTCTTGCAGCTGAATTGTAGTGTCAATAACATGGCGTACACGACGACTGAATTGCTCTAAACATGTATTAATCGCCAAAATAATATCCTGTTCTAGCTCGCATTCAAGTTCTGCTGTTTGGAAGTACGCAGCCAAATAGTGTTGTCTCGACCTCGCCGCCAATAATCCACAGTACAATCCTAAAAATGAATTAAAGAAAATCAGAATTTGCGATTTCACGACGGTAATGCTATATATCAGTAATGGAATGATTGCTCACCAAGATCTTCAGTAATTTTGATAACGTCGGTTAGATACCAACTACATTCAGTAGGATGTCTTCGTCTATAATCGAATAGCTGGTTTGGATTGTGGAGTGTTGGATCTTCAAGAAGAGATTCTTCAGGATATACGTTTGGCTCAAATTTAGTCAGCTTTTCCAACATTCGGCGAAGATCGGACAAGATGTTTTCCTCAATCGATTCTGTCTGAGATGAAAAGTCCTTAAAAGTGACGAACTTGACGCTCGCATTTGTTGAATGTCTAATTTGCGAATCCATAATCAAATAATACATAATCAACAACATAACATTACTATATTTGAATTTGAATAGCATAGTTTCATATTCATAGTTCAATAATATTGACAGCGACATGCTTACGCTAAAACTTCTTCATATTTGTGATAAGTAACAGCTCGAGCACATAATCGTGCTTCTATCCCCCGCAGTTCCTCTTGAATTGTTACACTCCCTTTTGTGCCACCATTAATGATAGTAGCTGTTAAACCAAGGACACGGGGAAGTGCCGGTTCCATATTACTTTCAATTGCGTTACTTTGAATCTTACTGTATTTCTCCATTATCTATAATACATAATATTATAACTGAACTATAGTAAACGTCAGAAAATTGAGAAATTACAAAAATCCGTCTCACCTCAGACATGGGATGTTTAGCGTTACAGTGATGACATTCATCAATTATGAGCAAGGAAACTTGACTAAATTTTATGTACGTATGCTGTACAACCAACTGCCTGAATATTTCCGGAGTCATCACCAAAATCTAGTAGCAAACAACAATTAATTATTCTTCAATGCAAATTGTAAACTTGCTTTTTATATCGCATTTATGTGGACTAGTACAAAACACAAATGACGTCTTTACCAGTCGGTGTTTAAAGATCTCTAGCCAATGTTTTTGTTTCCAAGCATCAGTATTCATGTCACCCGTTAACTCTTGCACATATTCATCAGTTTCAAGACTCGTTGATATGGTCTCACGTAGGAATGCTCCTTGTTGCCGAACAAGTGGAACAGTCGGTGCTAAGAATACAATAAGCTGCCCTCTACAAATTAAAACATAAAATCGTCTTTAAAATCTGAGGTATCGCAATCGCAATGTCAATTTAAAAACCAGAGTTCAAAATAAAAACATATTGTGAATAGTATCATGTCATTACTTTTTCTTAGATATTGAAATGTACTCTTTTACTAATTTCATTGCAATGTATGTTTTGCCGGAACCGGTGGGTAAACACGCAATGATGTTTTGTTCCTTGGCCATTCGAAACAGTACCGTCTGCAAGTAAAATAAAATAAAATGTAAATATCACAATATCTGTATCCAAGTTCCCCCTTGTTAAAGTCCATCAGACTAATATTGATTTAATAAACAAGTTATTGTTAATCATTACTTGATACTCTCGATCCTCAAACGTCGTAGTGGCTTCATTAAAGTCCATCAGACTAATTGATTTAATAAACAAGTTATTGTTAATCATTACTTGATACTCTCGATCCTCAAACGTCGTAGTGGCTTCATTCTTATCATTATTGCTCTTCCGCATATTGATATTACGCAAATTGCGCTGTCTTCTAGAACGATTAAATGGTTCATCAAGTCCACCTGTCTGCTGTATCATTCCCATCCCAAGCATAAAATTAATACTGGTAAACTTAAAACCCATTTAAGTTAAATTCAAATCTATATCACAAATTCATTTGCAAAACAAACTGAACCAGTGTAACATTGATCTTACTTTTACCTCGTGGAATTGTGGAATATTACCTATTGTAACATCATTGTGATTGTGAATTGCGCTGTCTTCTAGCACGATTAAATGTTTCACCAAGTCCACCTGTCTGCTGTATCATTCCCATCCCATGCATAAAATTAATACTGGTAAACTTAAAACCCATTTAAGTTAAATTCAAATCTATATCATAAATTCATTTGCAAAACAAACTGAACCAGTGTAACATTGATCTTACTTTTACCTCGTGGAATTGTGGAATATTACCTATTGTAACATCATTGTGATTGTGACCACTTGTTTTCGGAACCTTATTGCCCATCTTTAGTTTACATTTACATCCTAACGTCCTAACCTAACCCACCACCACACCGACACGATAATGAACAAAAATTAATTCAACTTACATGAAAAAATGAAAATTTAACCTACACGACAAACTCAACAGTTTGGTTTCACCACAATCGCAAATGAGCATCCAAAATCAAAATACAAGATAAGACTAGGTTCTAAGATAAGACCAAAAAACATAACGTAAGGGCACCGTATGGCCTATCGGCGTATGCAATTGCAATAGGGTAAAAGATAAAACATGGGCGTTCGAAGTTCGCGGCAGGAAAATCTCTCTCGTCTCAACTCGCAAGGTCGCAACCAGTGATCAGTGGGCCGGCGATTTTCAAAAATCCAACCCGGCCGGACCCGAAAAAACTAGGCCAGCACCCAACCTTAAATGAATCCCATTTTTATTTCTTCATTTTAAAAAATTCATAAAATGTCAAGCCATAAAGAATGAAAAGTTAACTTTCCCAAAAACTTATTATTATTATTATTAAATTATTATCTACTTTTCTGAAACATACCGACGCAAACGGATAAATTCTGAACAATAACATTTTTTTTACAAGACAAATTTATTTGCAATCATTTTTTTCATATTTCATCCAGTAGAGTCCTCATCTGGAACAACCAAACCTCGTGAT
The DNA here is from genome assembly GCA_019776145.1 of Harlomillsia oculata. Classification (NCBI taxonomy): domain Eukaryota; kingdom Metazoa; phylum Arthropoda; class Collembola; order Entomobryomorpha; family Oncopoduridae; genus Harlomillsia; species Harlomillsia oculata. The sequence continues at coordinate 9,257 of JABASF010002686.1, forward strand.
TTCAAATAAGGAACCCATTGTTGTGGAATACTTTTGAGTCTTGTAATTTGCTTTTTTAATTGCGTCGCAGTCTCTTGATAATAATTCCTTGGGTCCCGAGCCATGGCCTATTAACAAATGCGATAGATGAAATGTGAGAAAAGGACGATGATGAAAGGTGAACCATATTATAAAATGAATGTAAAGTTATCAAATCGTCAAACTTGTCACCTCGAAATCTTCACCGTGCTTGTCAATAAAGGTGGTCAACTTTCTTAACATTTCGGGTGGTAATGCATGAATGATCTTCCTTTTCTCCTCATACTTGTCCGCAGCTTCTTTTTGAAGTGCGACTGCAACTGATCCTTTTTCGGGAAGCGCTTCACTCTTAGTTTTAGTTGTTCGTTTACTCTGCAAAATACACATAAATATTATTAATTCACTAATTAAATGGCTATACAAAGTAAGAATGAATCATAATATAAATAATATTACGTACTCTTTGAATGTTGAGTCGCTCATGAGAATTAGGATCGACCATTAAACCCATCGACTCCATATTGTCATTCAATGATTTTTTGGGATCCCACGCCTCTCGAATTACATTGCTGTTAAAAAACGAAAACAATTGTAATGTTACCACAATATTTACATGATCAACAAGATTACTAAAGATCCATTTTCCATTTTGAATGACAGCATGTAATCACAGTAATCAGAAATCAAATCATAAAAATTCACCAGGAAATTTTGGGTGTCAGCTTTTTCTTTTGCTTCAAATGCAACTTCCTCCGATTCACATGATATTGATATTTTTGCTTTCTTCGTTGTTTTCTCAATTTTGGCATTTTGATTGATTAACCTGTAAGCAAATAACGTAACAACAAAATAATATTACGCTGTAATTAAAAAGTAACGAGAAAACAGAAGTACATCACTAGACACATTCGTATGAATATCAAATCGATATATAGTCACCTGATGGTTAGGAAAGAATGGGAGTTCTTATTATGTTTTTTGAAAAAGTGTTTTGAAAGCAAAATCAGTAACACGAAACAATCTTATGCCGTGGCCGTCCACAAAACACGTGGAGATTCGTAATGTGCTGAAAAACGGGGAAAACCAAGTTGAGCCTGCTGGCCGTGTTTCGTTCTCAGCTTCTAGCTTTGGATCAACGTTGTTGGTTGTTGTTGTAACGAAAGGTGGCATTTTTTTTACAGGAACTTCTTCTTTTGAAAAAAATAATTTCATTAGGTCAAAGGTCATGTCAATGGGTATTCAAAGCGTACGTTAGGAAAGTACAGCTATATAAAGGCATATAAGGCGCGTGTGAGTAGTGCGATTATGTTGCTACTGCTACGTGAAAATTCATGCAGAATGTCAAAAATTCCTTTGTTTTGTTTAATCGATAACACACGATTCGGTCTTTTTAAGTGTCACCCATCCACTGTAATCATTTCACTTTCATTCTCACACTAACTTTCTATTCCTTTACTACGTTGTCTTTTATTATTAAGATATCCACTGCGTATCTATATCAGTTAAAATGGAATTACCACCACGGGATCAAGTTAAGGAAGCTGAATTTCAAAGAAGGTTAAAATACTACATGCCACTGGATAAAGTTGATCTTGACGATTTAGCAATGAGGGTGCCAGGACCTTCAATTTTTTCTGTGCCCAAAGCTCAGATGCAGTACAGTAAAGAGACGCAAGATTTGGTCAAATGTACGTAGGAATCCGAAAGGCATACGATTATTTGACAGCTTTATTTCATTTCTGGATAGTATTTGTGAATTATTATTATTATTATTGTGAATTTGTTTATGTTTTATAAGTGTTGGCAGAAGAAAGTGCTCTGACAGTGTTGCAACGAAATGGTTTTGCATCTATTCTTCGGTCTGGATCGTCGCTTCCTTCTCGACCTCAAGATTTGGCACGAAATTATTTAGGAGAAAAGGCGTACTTTCGCAAAAGACATGCAGAGAAAGCGAGGGCCTTAGGACTTGAACTAATGGACAAAGAAGCAACACAGAAAAATTCATCTAAAAATGTATGATATAATGATAATTATTTATATTATGATAGCATAGTTGTGCACTCTCATTAACTCATTACGTATTGTGTAGCAGTAGCACGTTGGATTATGCAAAAGATAATCGTGAAATTCGCATTTTACATTTTTCAGCATGTACCTTGTCAGCGTCGATCTCTTTCAGTTATTAAGGCGTCCGGGGAATTGGAGCCAACTCCATTGCGAAGTCAAAAATGCAATCTTATTGGTATGTAAACATGTATTAAAATAATGTTTAATGTTATGAGTTATGTTATTATGAGACAAGCGACGCATTCACATGGTGCTTAAAGAAAATTTTGGCATGAATGTGATTTTTGATGCATGAAAACTGAACATCAAATCTACTATTTTTATTGTGTCGTTTTCATTCATCGACAACGTAGATAAAGAAAAGCAAAAAGATCAATTGGCCCATAAAATGGCTTACGGAAGGAATTCTGTAGCACATGAGCATCTGAGCAAAGGCAATAAAGTCGTTTTTCCACAAAGAGAAAAGTCTATAGAAGAAATGCAACAAGAAAGACTTCAAGATCGTAATAACGTTTATGAAGATTTTCTGCATACGATTTCAAATTCCACAGTCAAGGCTGAATTTAATACATACTTTTGTGAATTCATAGTGTTGGCTGAAATTGACGACCGTGCAAAATTTTACAAATCAATGGAACATGCAGGACAAGGGAAAGCTTATAAGCCGATGATTGTTGGTCAAATCAAGGAAAAATTGGACGAAGTGCGTCGCCTTTGTGCTCCAATTGTCCCGGATATTATTCAACAGTACAACCTGGGAGACATTGATGAACGCATTTTATTAAGTTACACGAAGACCCCCAAAAATTCATTTCTTTTTCATAGCTAGTTCAATTTTATGATCAATTTTGACAATCCTGTATAGTATATAGCACAATATTTTGGAATGAACTCTGTAAAGATATCACATTTCACTTCACGTGTACGTTGAAAAATAATGTTGAGGTGGGCAGTGGGCAGTTGGATTGAAAAACATGTCCAGGTGTTTGCGTACACACAAAAAATCAATAAGAATGATTATAAATAGCTTCGATTGCTTACTCATAAAATGATGACAAGAGGACCACAAAAGGCAGATTCATCTGGATTGTGCACAGATGGCTGCATTCGGTAAAAGACATCAAAGTCATTTTTGATGAATAAACGAGTCAAAAAGCCTTCCACATCACTTGGCAGTCTAACCGGAAGGGTTTCTTGAATACTTGGAATTTGGACGCATGTGGTTAGCATTTCGACAAGTTGACAAGTCGATGCATTCAATGTCGTTATTAGAAATGTCAGAGCTAAAGCTCATCCTTGTGTTATCCTTTGTTTTGTTGGAACTAGGACACAATACAGCCAAAGTATTTAGTAATATTTTCTTGATAGCATTATGCACATTTTCCCAAAAAAACCTTCGGATAAATAAGTGAAATATGCGATTTCGGAAATTGACGAGGACACAATAAGGACATTCGGTTTGCAATATTCAAACTGAACATTCAGCATTGAGTACTCTGTAACGTAAACATAGCTCCAATTTGCTAAACATATAATTTGTGAAAATAATAATGAATAAAAATGAATGTACGCAAAACCACTATTAGTTGCTATAATCAATTACACGATAGCACCTGCGCAATTTTGTAAGATGGATTTATCTTTATAAAAGAGGGTGACAAGAGCTGCAGTTTGTTATTTCTGTCACGACCAAGTAGCAAATTGTGCAAATATGTTTGTATCGACGATATCAATAGCGTTCACATTCTTTCTTGTTCAATTAAGTGGTCCAACATACTTTGGTGTTGATGGAGCCCCGAATCCCAGTCCTAATCCAAAGGGAAACAAAGGGCCGCCAACTAAAGATAAGGAAAACCAAAATAAACCTTCTACTTCTAGCGATGAGCTAGAAAGATTGGAGAAGCAAATTATTTCGCGTATCAAAGGACTTCCAAAAAGTAAGCTTGTCAAAATCCGAGAGCAGGCTACTAGAAAACTTCAGCACAATATGGTTCAGGTACGGTCAGGAAAACAATATGAAAACAATAGTGTATTTAGTTAATTTAGTACGGTTCACATATTACAATTTAACAATTTGACCATCAGATATTGGAAAACCTTGCCTCAAAAAATTCAGAAGCCC
>JABASF010002687.1:0-13457 GCA_019776145.1 Harlomillsia oculata
TATCCCTGTAATAATAAAGAAATTGTGAAATTGAATTGAAATGACATTGAAATTGTAATTGAGAAAAATGATTTTACGTACAGGAAAGAAACTTTTACGAGCTTTGCACAATTATATCTACCAAATTTACTGCAAAAAGTGTCCAAAATGATATTTTCATCAGTTCACATTAGTGCAGGCAGAGCCAGTGTGAAATTTGTACACGCAAATTCTATCATATTTATTCTCAGTTTCATGGAGCTACCAAAAACCGAATTGAGACAGTCAAGATTTCAAAATTCCTGTATTTGGCTCAGATTCTTAAGCAAAATCTTATTAGTATTATTACAATTTATATAAAATTCTGAAAGAACTGTTTTAAATAACAGCCATTCTCCCTTTATTGCGACTATGTTTCTGAAGTTGAATTAACAATGACAAATTTTGACTTGTTTAATTTTATTATATTTATGTGCACAGTCGAAATAAAATCCTTATTTCAAAAAATCAAATTGCTCATGTTGATGTGGTATTAATTCATTTATCATTTATCATGAATCTTTGAAAGCTTTGTTTGACATGGGAAACCATAAAACTAAAGTAAAATGTTTTTGAAGTTGCGAATCTGTCAGTTCACAATCAAAAGAAATTACTTAGGAAATTACTAAATTGTGTAATCCTTTGTAATTTTCTGATATTTTCATATAGTTTCACAAAGTAGAGTATTAGTGCCTATTACTGCATTATATTATTATATAGAACTAGAGTTCGGCTCTCTTTTGTTTCCTTTTGTTACTCCACCGACCAAAAGCAATTGATGCGATGACGAATGACGTATCCATCTTTTAATTGAAAGGAAGGAAAACAAGAACAAGACGGAAACTTGCGTGGGAGAAAATCACAGCATTCAGAATGGAAAGTAAAAGATAACAAAACAGGCAGACTTTCGAGTTGGATTTGAAGTAATCTCAAAATGTTGCGTTGAAAAGGTTTCGTCTTTTACGGTGCTGACAATGAGTTCCTTTTGATGTGTCGCTCAAACTATAGAAACACTTCATTCGTACTCATTGCGAACTAGTATCACGGGTTCACTTCAAGGCGTTCAAGGTGGACTTTTTCATGAGCAACCCTTTGTTCACGGTCATTTCTCGACAGGAAAGATTGTGCCTTTTGAGAACCGAAGAATCAGAAATGATGCAACAAGGTCAAGTCTACAAGTTTTGTCGGAAAGTTCATCTTTTGCATCCCATCTCTTATTCCTATAGCTCTACCATGCACATACAATTCACACAACGCAACATTAAACCAAGTGCAATTATTATCTTGGAAAGCAGATTATTACTGTCGTAAGAAAATAACACGGTTAGTCAGAGAAAGAGAAAAAGAGCACTGTCCTCATTTTGTGTCAACGAAGTACAAAGAAATAGTCAGGAAAATGTCAATCGATAAGAATATTATAAGGTTTGTCTCAACAAATTTCTCCCCAATGTGTACTTGGGATTTCCTCATTGAGGCATTTGTCACAGAAAGGAGATCTGGTGTCTCTTTCCTGGAGACAATAAGAATAAAAACCCATTAACGGTACGACTCTATCTATATTGCTTTAAGGCTGGAGCATTTTTGTAATTCTCAAAAAAGGTTTATATACGTTACATTATCACTATTTCCGGACACAGAAAAGAAATGGCAACAAAAGGAATTAAGTCTCTCTGTATTACAGAGAACAGTATAAAAGGAGGAATATTAGTTTCTTATAGTTTAGTAAGGTTTGCCTTCGCTGTCAAGAACATCTTAGGGATCTCAGTCAGAGAAGAGGGAGGAATATTTTCCTTTCACTGGGGGCAATATAAGGACTTTTACGTGCTTTTATGTATACGACTCTTCGCAAAATTTCCTTTCCGTGTAAAGTACTGGGCAGTGAAAGATCCATAATGCAATGTTGGTTGATATAATGGAAAAATTATTATGATACAGAAATATATGTACATTATAATATTTTCTAGGAAGTCGACTCAAAGCCAAGAATCTTGTCTCGATTGAAAGTATGGAAAACGTGTAGCGAGAAGGAAGAATTATTCCTTGTATATTTTCCTACCTCAGCTTCACAATCTTCAACGTTTAGCCCGAACACTTTCTTAGTGAAGAATCATGAAGAAAGCTTCTCTGGTTTTCTCTGCGGCAAAGTGCGGTAGTCTCACAGACAGAGGCTCTGTAATATAGGAATCGAACTTACGAGAAGAGTTTGAGTGGACAACACGCTTTCTCCATAGTTGAAAAACAAGGGAAGGTGAAGTTGGAGTTTGTAGGAACGATGATCGTTCAGCCTCAAAACAACGAGAAGGAGGGCACAGAAAGTAAAGGAGGAAGATAGAAATATAAGTTAGAGAAAGACTGTGTTGCATTGGAGCTGGACGAAGAGCTTTGGTGATTTATCTTCCTGTCAGATTGAGTAGTGTGAGTGAATGAGTGAATGAGCGTCTGAGAGATGCATAGCACCCGTCCTCACCATCAAATGGCACCCATTTAAACTCAATTCTTACCCGTTCTGTCCAGAACCACTTTTCCATTCACTGCTCCACTGCACGCGTGTGAGAGGAAACAACTTATCACATCACGTTACGAATCTAGATTTTCTCCTCACTGTCCATATATATAGTATTCATTGAGAAAACATCTTAGCAAGCATAACATATTTGACAGAAGGATGATGGAAAGATTTTCCAATTCGTAGTGCATACATGTTAGTTTTGTGTGTAATAGTACCGTAGTGGTAGTACCTTTAGCAGTTGTTACCCAATCATTTTGTAGCTGTGATGATATATGTAGTAGAATCTACAAAATCCATTCAAAATATTGCATAATAAGAGGATAGACTGAACTACGGCAATTTTCCTTTTCAATGATCACCGTGAAGGATGATCGTCATCGTGTGGTCATCGCAAACGTTTTCTCTTTTGTAGGTCAGTCAAGCAAAATCATTGTGGGTACGGTGCATTATATTATTATATATAATAGCCTAATTGTTACTATAGTACGTTATAAGCTGTAACTTGTAGCCTTTCAACACGGTAAATACACGCCATCATTTTTATTTCTTTTTCTTTGGGATCCTTGAACAGTTGTGGTCAAAAAAATTCTTGTGAGTGTGTAACACGCAACAAAAAAGTGAAGTCTTCCTTTCATATCCGACCGGTAGTAAACTAGCCATCAATACCCATTCAAACTGACGGCACTTTATCGTCTTCCTTTTAAGAAAACGATAGGAGAAAGTAAATTGAATTAATATATTATCTCACCTCGTGCTGTGCCGGCCCAATGCTATGTACTATATTATACACGTATATGAACGTTGAAGCTCAGATACCATAGGCAACACCCAAAAAACTCTTTGACGCGAAAATACTCGAATTTATTGCATTTTTCTCCGACGACTCCGACCTTACATTTTTAACATTTCTAAGACCAACTACTTGTAAAAATGCTTCACGCTACTAGTACTGTTGTGTTGTATGATACTTGTACATTGGAAAAACACATTGGACCGTATTAAATGGAATCGTTAAGTAGTCCCTTTGGAACTGTTTATCGGTGGTTCTGTATGAATCGGTTTCGTATTCGTCCTTGTCCTTCTGTAATAGGTACCGGTTACTGAGCAATCAACGGAACTGGTATGAAAATAATTTTTTTACCGAAGCGTTACATTGATCTCGTTTCACGGCTAGAGCAAATCAATGGAGATTGTTTGGATGTCATATTTGGCTTGCGGATATACTAGTATGACTGAGTTGTGATTCATTTTTATTCTTCTGTCGTAATCATCATTTTGGGAGTAATAACGTTAATAAACACAAAGAATGTGGTTATAAAAACGTAGCTATTGTCAAGATGTTCCTTTGAGTCCTAAGCAGACATTTCTCCGCTTTTGTGGAGCGAAACCATGACACAGCGTCTACTAAGCACTATACCATCTCGTAATATCTCCACTAATAGGACCATATAGAAGATGTCAATAGCATGAAAATATTAATGTGTCGAATTTACCATCATCTTTGCCTTTGTTCGGTTAGATTCTCGTCATTTTTCATGTGGACGAGAGAATTTCTCATTAGGCTTCATCTTGGAAGATGGCTGCTTCGTCCCTAAATCATCGTCAGCATGAAGACACATTACCTAGTTTCCATCCTTCAAAATGATGATTGAGAATCCTGTGTTTCCTGTCGAAACTGCGGTGACAATTTTATTTTCGTGGTCATTTGAATCCCTTTAAGTCTGGATACCAAACCACCATTTTTATGACGTTTGCGATTCCGTTTTTATACCACATTACAGTTCATTCATTTTATTGTACGAATCGAAATGAAGACATTACTTATAAAAAAACTTATGCCTTCATCGGTGGGAGTCGACTGTCTGTGCCTTAATTACATTTATTTTGACTGATTTTACCGACCAACTTTATCATACTAACTGACTTCCCGTACGCAAACTGATTCAACGAAAGGTCAATTTACTTAAGTATACTCTAAACTCCGCTATCTTTACCATAAATCAGTAACTTTTTACTACATTATGCAACCCGTTGCATTATCCCATAGAAAAAATCAGGTAACAAGGAGCACGAGGAAGCTGTCAAAAGGATGTGATAATTCCATTTTTTAGGATGTTTAACCAAGATTAATAAGGAGATTAACACGTCCGCCTTTATAATACCTTCTACTTAAAGCTTTTCATCTGAGAAGAAAAGGGTATTCATAAATTCGTTCTGTCATCAACATCAGTTCGTTCCAATCGCGTTCTTTATTCACCAAAAACTAACACATTATACGATGTCAAGATTAATGACTATACGTATATTTTTTCATAAAATGTTCGAATGCCAGTTTCACGTTTCCCCGAAGGACTAGGTTCCCTAAGTCAGGATCCACATGTAAAATAAGCCAATAAAAATGCTTCCACGGCGAGAAGATGTCAATTTTCAGTTCATTTTTATTAACAAAATCAAATCGTAGCATTAATTAAAACTTATTAATTATTAATAATAGGACAACACAATCCCAAGCATAAAATCTCAATCGAATTGTAAATGGCGTGTTCTTCGTCCCGTGGTCTTCATCCGGGGTATATCACAATAATCCAAAACTAACGTGAGACTGATATGATTTGCAACCCTGACCCTTGCGTCTCCCAGAAATATACTCGAGTATTAATCGCAAAGCATTAAAATACTTAATATAATTAGATTTGTTTTGACGTACTGTTGTTTGAAAAGTATTTGAATATTTGAATACTTTCAACATAGATACTTTTTTGGTTTTTTAAGAGTTTTGTATATAAGTTTTAGCTCACTAATTCTAGGTTTTACAGTGCAAAGAACCTTTTGTTCTATAGTTCTTGAGAAATCTGATGCAATCGATCTTTATAACGAAAAGATTTGGAAAGATCAGGATCAAAAGTGAAGTAGTTCTTGGAAAACTAGAAAAGAAACAGACTTTATCTCAATCCTTCAGACTCTACTTGAGTAACCTTTTTTGAAGAAAGTCTATCTTCAAATTCAAAAGCATAGGACTTTTAGAGTTTCTGGCTTTATACTTTAAACCAAGTGAGCTGCTTTAGTATACTATTAGAATATTGTTATATTCATTCATTGTATTTTTTACTATCATATAACGTAGTACAGAAGTACGTACGAAAAGTAGGCTTTCAAAAGTTTGAATGCATTTTTGTAACTTATATACATCTCACACACGGCTCATATTATTTTTCTTTCCGCTTTTACTAGCAAATCCTTCGCGGTTTCAGCGATACTTAGGATTTCCATGTTTTGTTCTTTTCCTTCTTTCACCCTTCTTGCTCTTTCATATTTTTCCTATGCCTTATGTTGTTTTCAATAGCAAAACCTTTTGAAAAGGCTTTTGCAGCAGAGTAATATTTTCCCATTCGAGGAATCGTGTAGTGTTCACACAAAAAGGAAAATTCATACTTTTTGCAACCCTCATTTTGCTTTGAGAGTGAATGTTGCATTGAGAGCAAATATCATAGTATTAATATATATGACCCATACATTTCGTCCCTGTGGATACAACATGAACGAGTTCATTGAAGGATATTTTACCACATTTTTCGATTCATATGCCCATGACGATGATAAGTATCAAGTTTTCAAGTCGTGTGTGTCTCCGCTTGGATTCGATGAGCAAATATTGACCAAGTCCTCAGACTGTTTATGTTCAAAAGGCAGTGAGACATATTATAGTTGTTCAATGCTGCGGGAGGATTTTGGTCAACATGGATATAACACGTACCTAAGTAAGTTATACACTTTCCTGTACGATTGGTGACAAATCACCAAAGCTCACTTTTGCAAACTCGTCTGTCTGCTAACATATGAAGACAGGATACGAGTATAAGTTCCTAGTATCACTTTTCTTTCGAAGTTTTCTGGTTTTTACTGGCTACTGCCTGCCTAAATTTCTAGATGTATGGATTGAATGTATTCCGATTCCAACGAAACCAAGCTAGAGTCCGAAAAACGATACATGTTTACATGCTGACTCTTCCATTAAACATGGCAAAACTACTCGAGCAGTCATTCGTATCAAATTCGAATGTACACTTGTCGTCATTCTACAACAGGGACACTTGACAATTTGGCTCCATTCGAAACCAGAAAGCAGGAAAGAGGAAAGTAAAATTGTGCAAAAGGAAAGTACTAGTATTATATATAAAATGAACCTCTCTTTTATCATATTATGCCTCTGTATACTCTCTGTCACGCTCACTTTCCTCTCAATTAATCCAAGGACGAGTGTAGCCTTAAATTCAATTATAGGTCTCACCATACACACGTGCACAAACTGTCAACTTGTATTTTATCAGAATATGGAACACGCCCCAATGAATTTCACTGACATGAGTGAAGACTCGATTATTGCTTGCGTCAACATATGATAAAAAATATCAACCTTTCCACAACCTTACGATGATCCTATAGATTTGCAATGAAGCATTTCTAAAAAGATAACACTTTCCTTCTCCAAAAATATGTGTAGCGAAAGCATTAATATTCAGGTTTAAGTTAGTGTTCCTTGTTCCTTTTAACTATACACGCGCAACTTCGATAGCTTACAATACAACGTAAATCCAAAGTTAATTTAAACTTGTTGTACGAAGTGAAAGTTGGTGTTTATTGTGAAATGAAATGTAAATGGAACACGCCCCAATGAATTTCACTGACATGAGTGAAGACTCGATTATTGCTTGCGTCAACATATGATAAAAAATATCAACCTTTCCACAACCTTACGATGATCCTACAGATTTGCAATGAAGCATTTCTAAAAAGATATATAACACTTTCCTTCTCCAAAAATATGTGTAGCGAAAGCATTAATATTCAGGTTTAAGTGTTCCTTGTTCCTTGCAACTATACACGTGCAACTTCGATAGCTTACAATACAACGTAAATCCAAAGTTAATTTAAACTTGTTGTACGAAGTGAAAGTTGGTGTTTATTGTGAAATGAAATGTAAATGGATCCCAGTCAACTTTCTTTTTGTCAAAAGGGTCTTATTACATTACTTTTCTATGCAAAGACAGCAGAAGATGAAATGCTCAGGAACAGAAAATAATTTGATTTCCTTATAATCGCGTAATTTTAAACGGACTGCGACTGAAGACAAGCCACACCAACAAGTAATGTGAGTCAACTAAAGTTACAGTGAAAGCGAAAGCAAAAGTGAACACTCAAGACTCAACACAGCACAACAACATAATACATAGCATACTTAAGAAAACGTTTGTGTTCTCGTTTCACATTCTTAGTAGTTTTCCCATGGTCACAAGAAGAGGAGCCTAACTTTCAAGAGGTAAGGAACTAATACATAGAAGAGCTGAAGAAGGATGCTAAGTGGCTTATGGCTTACGAGAGCTACTGAGCAAATCATGGAATATAATAATAATGCCATTATTGTATTTTAAAGGTATCACTTCTTGGTAACATTAATAAACTAACAATGGTTGATACACACCGAGACCAAAATGGTAAGGATCTATACCGAATATAAAGATATGGATATTTTTTGAAGTGTGGTTCGGTTTTATAGTATAGTTCTCTTAGATTTCAGCTAGCTGATTTGATTTGTGAGGGTGACTGGAACAACCACAAGTGACCTTTGCGAGGTGAATATACCGGAAGTGAATGAATTCAAGACTGTAACACGGTTACCTACTGGTACCACGTACCACAAATTAGATGCGGACCTACAAAGTGTTAGTGCTCCAGTTCATATGCTGTCGTCACACAAGTCACACTAAGGTTTTGAGATGAGGGAAATAGGTTTAGCAGGGGTAAAGAGAAAGCAGGACGGACCGTTCTAGTCAGACTAACAAAGTGCGTTATATAAAAGGAAAAAGCAGAGACAAAGTCTTGTTGTTGCTGAGCAAATTGATGGAAAAGAAGTTGAAATGAAAACAAAAGGAAAAGGTCATGGTACGTCAAGCTGAAAAACTCCCAACTTTACAGCACATCCATCGTGGTTGTCTCCGAATGAACATTCTCTCTGTCTTTATCGAAAATTTGGAGCAACTATCTCTCACTCGACTTGGGCTTTCCCTTTGCTCCTGTCTTTTGTTCTTGGTGGGGTTTTCTCATTCTTTTCCTCTCAATACCATTACATATAAACGGCTGCTGCAATGTATGGCTAATCGAAACTTTCCTCACTAACCGAATGAATCTCAAGTGAGCCAAACTCTCCTTCCATTGTAGTACTCGTCAACCTACTACATGCTTCAATGAGTTCACATAAAGTGCAGATGCAAAGGAGAAAAGAAAAAACTGTAGTATAGTTCCTATCACTCAAGTAAAAACTTCCAAAAGGCAGAAGAGCTGAAGTCGTAAGACGAAGCTTTCCAACTATAAGTAATAATAATATCACTATAGACAAGAGATGAGATGAGATGCCATAAAGAAACCGCAGTGTAGAAAAAATGCAATAAAAACATTGTTTGCACTCTAGAAACTTCTGCAACGAGCTGGCCAAAAAATTAAAGTCGACTGTGTGCTCAAATGAATTTCTTTTCTCAAATTCTGGCAGTCATCAGTTTTCTAATTGTTCTAAATGTACGTAGGCGTCATGAAACCACACGACTTTATAGCTTATACTCGATTAATGCTGAATTCATGGGGAAGCACTTTTGTAGATTTGTGTTACATCTGAACAATTTTTATTCATGCCAAACTTCGCAAAGAATTTTATAGTACATCAACTATAATTAAAACGCGTACTAACGCGAACGGTACAAGATATAAACGTTTGAGCATTTCTTATCTATACGTGACTATTACAAATGGACTATAACATTAGAAGTATAGTGTGTCGACAGTCTGAATCATTTATGGCGATGATGAATTCTTTGAAATTCTTAGCTTTGTGATGTTGAAAACTCCCATTTGAATAATTAAGTCCAATTCTGTTTGTGTGTCCCGAACGAGACCAGGTTCAGGAAATAAATCTTGGAAACGGTAACTTAACCACAAGTAAAGGTCAAAGACATCGAAAACAGACTCTAATTTAGCCAAATCTTGAATTGTTTGTGGAGGACTGAATGGGAAGTCAACTTGTGTTGTAAGCCAATCGAATGTTATCGGATCGTTCTTACTGTACTGACGAGCAAATCTCAGAAACATCGTACAGACGAACATCATTTTACGATTGATAGGAGCACAGCAAAACACATAACGTGCTCTCAAAGGCAAAGGAACGTGTTGAATCATATCAGCTAAAAATTTGAAGTCGTCAACTTGGCACATGAAGTACAGAGAGTCGTCAACAGTGCTCAGGTTATAAAGGTCAAAGACATCAAAAACAGACTCTAATTTAGCCAAATCTTGAATTGTTTGTGGAGGACTGAATGGGAAGTCAACTTGTGTTGTAAGCCAATCAAATGTTATCGGATCGTTCTTACTGTACTGACGAGCAAATCTCAGGAACATTGTACAGACGAACATCATTTTACGATTGATAGGAGCACAGCAGAACACATAACGTGCTCTCAAAGGCAAAGGAACGTGTTGAATCATATCAGCTAAAAATTTGAAGTCGTCAACTTGGCACATGAAGTACAGAGAGTCGTCAACAGTGCTCAGGTTTACAAAAATATCCATCAGATTGGATAAAGTGGCATGCGGAAGATGGTAAGCGTACATTTCAATTTGATCCGCTGTTGGATGTAGACCAGCTTGTGTTAACGGATCAGGAGATGAAGACATCAATCGTTCTAAAGTCTGTAAGTCTTCTCGTTTGAATGTTGTAACTGAACCTTTTGAAAACTGTGTTCCATATCGACCGGCACGTCCTCCAATTTGCAGAGCTTGTGATACAGAAATTGTGTCAATTTCTTTCTCGCCTTTTATATTCATAGTAGGCTTGACAAGTGAATAAAATATCACTCGGCGAATACTGAGGTTCAGTCCCATTCCTATTGCATCGGTAGAAACAAGAATCTTGCAAGGATGGTTGGGATCGTTGAATTTTTGCGCTTGGGCTAACTTGGTTCCAGGAGGCAAACCACCGTAAATGACAGCAACTTCATGACCCAGCTTTTCGATTTGACGTGAAACTCCGTAAATGTCATTTTTGCTAAAGCATACTATGCAGTCACCGGGCTTGACTCTATCCAGAGATTCTAAAGCTCGTTTTTCTATATGCAACTCAGTCAGTCGTTTATAATTAAACACTTCCACGTCTTCTCCGGTAGTTACCATTATACTCTTGACTAAATCAATTGCTGCAGCTTCCCCACATAAGTGAATCTCTTCAGCCATCAGTCCTAAAAGAGCTCTTGTCCACGCCCATCCTCTTTGAGGGTCTCTTAACATTTGTATTTCGTCTAAGACAGCAACTTCGTCTAAAAATACAATATCTCAATGTTCAATCACATGCGATTTTTATAGTTGAAACTATAAATATTTGTTACTGACAGTTCATTAGCAATTTACAGTTTTAATTTTGGTAATCAAAGCGATCATATACATTAAACTTTAAAAGTATTGACTTACAAGGAATCACGACAGAAGTCATTTCCACTGTACAAGACACATGGGTGGATGGATTTGCTTCACTAGTAGCGTAACGTCTTTCTTCTCCGGTAACTAAATCACAAGGAGTACCCTAACACAGAAAGAGAAGAATTAATAAATTACATCCAAATACTTCTTATCTAATATGAACAATGGTCCATACTTTGTCATTAGCAGTCTTATAAACTTCTGCAGCCAAAAGTTTCAGTGGTCCACAATAAACACCTGATTTAGACTCCAGAAACCTCTGAAGGGCATGATAAGTTTTTCCACTGTTCGTAGGACCAGAATGAAAAATAATTTTTCTCTTCATAGATCTTGCTTCAGGATACCTAAATCAAATCGACAACCACGGTAATTGAGGCTTTCCATGCAATTTGTAAACAAAGTTTGATATTTCCAAACAACGAGCTTACCAGTTAGCAGGGGATCTTAAATCACTAATCTTTTTAAGGTCATCCATGCATTCCAAATGAGGGAAGATCTGTTTCGCATGGCGCAAGAAATAAATAAACAAATCGTCCACATGTTTCGCTTCTTGTATGATATCGTTAAATACAATATGTAAATCTACAGGAAGGCTGTCCGACTCAATGCACAGTTTTCGGAAGCTAATGAAAGCTTGATGGAATAGGTAATCTGATCAAAAAGGAACAAAATACATAATATATTAACATCAATTTCAATTCTTGAGAACCGTAATTACAAAAATGAGTAGAGCGTATTACACTCCATTTTTACGTATTCGGAATTACTGTCAAGTCCATGTTCAAGGCTGAGAAGCTTGATTTCACTCCTGTGAAAGAATTTATTCAAGACTTTGACAATGTCCGGCTTTTTGAGTGAAGAGCCGGTTAACTCAACCCCCACGTCCACACCATTCTGAGTTGATTGAGCAGGTACGGGCACCGGTTGAAATAGACATGTCACACTAGGCTTGAGTCGTACATTAAGACTTGCTCCCGCATTTTGATTGTCCACGGGAAGGGTCGGTCGAGCTGGACTCGGATTCGGAGACGTGGCCCCTCGTCTTCCTCTCGTATGCGGAACTCTTGATGCATAATATCTGACACAGTCAGGCATGATTCTTCGACTGCTCAACAGTGTCACACCACCTCGTAATCTCTCACTATTCACAGAGATGAGAAGATTCTGAATAGATCTCCAGCTCATGACAACAATGATCAAACCGGGATGATGTAATTCTCAGTTACTCCTTCGTCAACGTCCAAATTCCAGTCTCGTATTTTGAATACAACTTCTAATTGTCCTACAAAAGTAAACCAAATTGAACATTTCATTATAACTTTAATGTTACATTTAATCCACCATGTGTTATTATTTCGAAACATAAATTTTTGTCTTTTATCACGGTCTTTTCATTTCTCAAAGGGTCACGTAAAAATATTCTTTCGTTTGCTACTACTTAATTTATTAATCGATAAATCCTGTACAAAACTGACAAAAATTCAAGATTTATTCTCAAGTTGTGAAACTTACCATTTGAAATCTGTAAACACCGAACAATGTCACTTTTTATAAATGTCAATTAAACTTTTTTTTAAGTAGTGAAGGTTTCGGATTATTTTTTTTATTTTGTCCCATTCGCACAGCACATGCCTGAGGACTTTGAATGGAGCGGGCTGCGAAAGCGGGATTTCACACTTGAGGAAAACTAGAGGGAAAACGGAGGCCCCGTGTATTTTGCATGGGCCCACAAGTTGAGTTTTCCTTCATTTCCCACTTGTCCGTTGGTCAAGACTCAAGACGGTCTTCGTAAAAGTTTTTGAAATTCGTAACCTTTTCGATAATTTTTTAAAAAATCAACATTTTACTCGTCAATCGTGGTTTTTAAAACGTTCTAAAGCTGATACAACATATGGTAAGTTTGTTAGTAAATTTTTTTTAATTGAATTTTTACATTGTCTTTATCGGTGATCGTGATCACGTTTTTTTGAGCCATCGTCGACGTCAACCTGCTCATTTTCAAACTTGAATGAAAAAATAGTATTTTACTAGAATTATATTTTGAAATTTTGATGACAATGAAGAAATTTTATAACAGGGACGAACTACCGTAGACTGACTCTATTGTACATAACACATTTTCCTTTTTAAAAGGATTTTTGTAGCATGTGATCATATGATTCACGGTTTTAATTCTGTTGTTCATTTTGATTTTGTAGTAATTAGACCAATAATTGGTGTTGAGTCTTGATTAATCTCGGGCAAGATGTCCGAGCCGGAAGATAAGCCCGGAAAGCATTTGGAAAAGTCTAAAAAATATTCACCAAAGATGTTTGAATCGGAGGACAAGGCAGATGAGAATGCCAACAAACCAGGGAAGGATTCGGGATATAAGGAAGACGGACATTTTAAGAGACCCGAGGAGCACTTCAAA
>JABASF010002688.1:0-13455 GCA_019776145.1 Harlomillsia oculata
TAGTAATAGTTGCATTTTACATTATATCATTTTGTGGTATTTTACTATAAATGAGCACTAATACGAATCTAAGGTACGAAACTAAACACAACTTATTGTATACATGCGTATATATATTTTTCCTTCAATTGCCTTTTATTGCTTCGGGGAGTGAGAATGAACCAGAGATCCTATGGGTTAATAGTTTGCAAAATTTGTCATTCTGAAGCAATAACAATGGCAAAGGAAGTCTTTATGATGACGTCAGTTGTGGAAAAGCACAAGAAAGTCATAATTATATGTACATGGTTCGCATGCAGTTGACAATAACGCAATCACTTTACCGGAAGTGGATTTTCCACAGTCCACTTTAACTTCACAGCATTATGACAATTGCGAATTCTCTGAAAAGTCCAGTCGTCTCGTGTTTCAACTTGGAAGTTCTCGTGTTTCATGACGTCATTATATCATTTGCATAGGATTGAAATGCACAGCAAAGTGCTAGCTTATTGTTTACGTTACTTCATTTTCCGTGAATAATAATGACGATTACGTCTGTTGCAACATGGAAGTAATTAAAGAATTTATAATTTTTCCGTCTCGTCTATGGGAATGGACTCACTACCTCGTGGAATGGACGAGTGGACCCTATAGCCTGTGTCCCAAATCCATGTTAAAAGCAAAATGTAATAAAGAAAAGTTAATACAACTGCTCCCTTGTGCGGATTCCAGTTCAGCAACAATCACAAATAGATAGACATAACATAGGGAAGCATTCTTGAATGACGCCCACGCATCACAAAACACCTTTATTATGATTTTTGAAGGAATGAGAAAAGCGTGTATTACTGAATTACTGAATTACTATATTATTATATACCGGTGTATGGAGTAAATTCGTTCTATGCAAAATGTAAAGTCAAAAATGCACTACACATTTCGTATAATTGGACTGGAAACGAAATTACACACCGTGTATCTTTTTGAGACTTATAATGTACTGATGAGAACGGAATTACTGAAAAAAAGTTAGTGTAATATGAGCCCAGTACTTACATGTATTTACTGTTTGCATAGTAATGAAGCTGAAGAAGAAATAAAGTCTTTACCTGTCTTTTGTAACAGTAGGAGTTTTCACACTCGTCTCGTCTCAACCTTATTATAAGATGGGTTTTTGCTTTCCAGTTTCCAGTAATAGACAGGTTTGAGAGGCTGAGTGAGGACTTGAGGACAGTGTTTCTTTACTTGGTCCACAATTCTTGACAGAAGAGCTAAATCCGCTGCTCCTGCTGTACTCCCGCAGCTTGTGTCACACAACATTCCAAAGCTATTTCAAGCTTGCTGTGTTTCAGACTACCCCATACATTAGTTCGTCGGTTTCAAGATCACTGATCACTGTTTTGTATTGATGATATTGCATCATGGAGCTCAAAATGGAGAATTCTACCATTTTTCAAGAGATTCTAGATGGATACAACGATATCCTCGTGAATAAGCGAGGTAAAGTTGACCCTGATCGGCATTCTTAAAAGACCAAATTACTGAGCCATAAAAATTCTTAATGCCCAAGGAATGTGAGTTCAAATGGATTCTCGATCGGCTTTAAACGTTTTTAATTATTTAGATCCTCGTGTAGATGGTTGGATGATGATGTCTAGTCCCTTCCCCACGTTGACAATTTGTTTGGCCTATGTTTATTTTGTGAAAGTCTGGGGACCGAATTATATGAAAGATAGAAAACCATTTGACTTGTCCAAAGCCATCGTCCTTTATAATGCAATTCAAGTTTGTGTCAGTCTTTGGTTATTTATACAAGTAAGCAAACATATATTTTTAAATTGATTAGAAATCTTACGGAAGAATAACATTACAACGTTTATAAAAAAATTCAAAACAAATTTGCTCACTGAAAAGTCTTATTTTTTTGAATCATTATTTTATTACTACTTTAAAACGAATGTAAAACTTGTGTGAATGAAACGCATGCACTATTTCTCGCACGTGCGTCTTATAGTTCTTTGACTAATTAACTATTATTATAAATGCAAGTAAATAATGCGTGGGTATTAATTTCAGTTTGGGAAAGGAGGTTGGTTTGGCTCGTATAACTGGAAATGTCAGCCAGTAGATTATTCACGGAATGAAGAAGCGATGACTGTAAAATTTTCAATGATACTATTTAGTTCTCTTTATTCATTTAAAGTTATTTGACATGCTTCCGTTTCTGAATTCCCGTTTACTAACAATTTTTTGTTGTAGATGCTGTACGCTGTTTGGTGGTTTTATTTATCCAAGTTCTCAGAATTCCTGGACACGGTAATCATAATTTTAGAGTCCGTTTTCGTCTTTCAGTACAAATTTTTGTTATAATACGACTATGAATGAAACAAAGAAAGATAATGCATTTTAATGTACATATTTTTGTCATCAAAGATTTTTTTCGTCCTTCGGAAAAAGAACGAGAATGTAACATTTTTACATGTCATGCATCACGGTTGCATGCCAATGACTGTTTGGTTTGGGATGAAATTTGCTCCAGGTAAACTAATGTCCATCACGCAATCGCGCTCCAGTTTTACTGACGGNTTGGTTTGGGATGAAATTTGCTCCAGGTAAACTAATGTCCATCACGCAATCGCGCTCCAGTTTTACTGACGGCTCATAGACACACTTCAACTCACGTTTCACTATTACAACTATTTATTTAATTACTAAATGTTTTGAAATAAATAGGAGGCCATGGAACACTAGTGGGATTGATCAACCCCTTGGTTCACAGTGTAATGTATTTCTACTACATGTTGGCCGCAATGGGACCAGAATATAAAAAATTCATTGGTTGGAAAAAGTATCTAACGCACTTTCAAATGGTATGAAAAGTGTATGGCGTGAATTTCCTCATTCATATTGATTGAATTTAGTGATTAATGCTTGAACTTTGTGCTAATTATTTCAGTTACAGTTTTGCGTGACCTTCATTCACGCTATGCAACTTTTATTCATCGAATGTAACTACCCAAAGGCATTTGTTTGGTGGGTGGCTTACCACAGCGTTCTTTTCTTGACACTTTTCATCAATTTTTACCGAAAAGATGAAAAGCGACGACAACTGGACACAACCTCAAAATCTCGTCGGCAATCTAACGATCATAATGGACATAACGGGCATAGCAATGGCAAAACTAAAACATACCAAGTGGATGCGGCTGTCCATGAAATAAGGCAACGAATTTTACACAGTGTGCAATGAATTAGTGATTGACTCGTTATTATAAGACCCCGTGGTCGTGGTTTACAAAACTAGTGAGTAAAATGAATTTTGATGAATTAATCGGTCATTCGTTTGGGACGTAGAAAATTTAAATGCCAAATTTGAATAAAAATAAAACAAATTGTTCATGTTTATTATTGCGGCTTTGTTATAAGCTGTCTTAAAGTTGTTGAGAATGTTGAGCAGTCTAAATAAATAACTATATAAAAAATATAGAACACAATGACAATGACAATATGAAACGAATGCCTCTATCTTAATGACCTCCGTATTTCCACGTACTATGTAAAACGTGTTGGTTGGGAATTAGGGACTTTCCCAGTTTCTCGACTAAAGGCATTGTTCGGAAACTGGAACCTTGAAAAAATTCAGAACATATGCAAAAATCAAAATGACTGTTTCACTCCCATACATGTACAATAATTGCATGTCGCATTGTCTGGAAGTTACATGAGCGAAACCAGACCGGCCAACAAGACATCTTCAAATGTAGGGAAAGTGAAACCAGACTAGGTTTATTTTTTTGGGGTACTTCCTTCCAAAATGGTTTGGCAACTTTCTGGACAACTACTGGAGCACACCATTGACGATTCAGCAACAGCTTCGCACAGCAAAATGGAGGCAGCAACTTCCTCATTAAAAATCTTTTACAGAAATGTTTTCATACTGTAAAATGTAACAGAAACTGCATGTCTGCTTCACCCTAACTGCTTACATCCAATTTAACAAACGATGCATGGCTGAAGTTTTGAAGTTGAATTTTGGTACATTTCCTGGAATTACCCTTAAGAAATTATAATTTTCGTAAAATGTTCAAAAGGAAATGATTATAACAAATCTCATAGCCTTAATTGTTGAAAATTATTTTAGTATAGACTCTTCACATGCTCGCACTCATGAGAATGCGAATGAATCTCACAAATCCCTAAATTCCCAACAAATTTTCGAAGGAAAACAATGTGTAATAGTGATAGCATAGAATGGAATTGTTGAAAATCAGTGAAGTTGTTAGCATATAAAATAATACATAGAGTTCCTTCGAGAGCAACTTTGCTTCCATGCATAAGGTCGTGGGAAAAGGTAAAGCCAAGTTTTCCAAAGACAGCTTGCGTAAGTAACTCACACCATACATACTTTTTACAAAGTATAACGCTTTTATGTCTTGCTGGGTGCAATGCATTGCCCAGAGTTATCATTACTCACCTTCTTCGCCTTCATTAGCTTGTATCAAAATCCAACGTTTTAAAACAAAGTAAACACACGAAGGACAGAAAATGAGAAAATTCCAAACCGGTACGGTTCCGTGTAATGGACCAGTGTGGACCCAATTACTCAATGCCATCAAGTACAAAGTCCATCAAGCGAACATTCATTTACATCATTTCCATTTGCACTTGCAATCCGGGAAGAGGACCAGTATATTGTTCCCGGAAACTTTAATTCTTGTATTCGGACTTGAGTAAGATTTTAAAATTTTTGCATATTTGTAGAACGTCAGATTCCAATCCGCATCAAAATGAACAATGATTCCGTTGTGCAAACGTTCATGGGAGAATATGAAGATTTCATATTCCCAAAAGGAGGTAATGAAGTGTGTCTTACAGTCTTACTTTTTCTGTCTATATTTTATTAATTGCATTATGAATAATTTTGGGATGTAACTGTTTTGTTTAATTATACTAAACGATTCCTGTTGTATTAAATAGATCCTCGAGTAGCTGATTGGCCTCTTATGACAAGTCCATGGTACACAGTCGGTTTGTCTTTAGCTTATGTATACACTGTGACCAAAGCGGGACCACAATTCATGAAAAATCGCGATCCTATTCACCCGAAAAATTGTATTCTACTGTATAACGCGGCTCAAGTAGTTTTTAGCCTATGGATTTTTATCGAAGTGAGATTTTAAAGTTTATTTACTCATTTTTGAATTTCGTTACAATTCGAAGGAAGTCGCAGTTTTTGATTGATTTTTATGACAATGCAGATGGGAATGTCCGGTTGGTTCACTGGCTACAATTATCTTTGTCAACCAATAGATTATACAAATACAGACAGGAACATTCGAGTAATTTACGCTTCCTATAGCAACTTTTTCGGCGATTCTAGCAACATAGTAATCGGTGTAACTTCTTGAACTTTTCAGATGCTTCACGCCTGTTGGTGGTTCTTCTTTTCAAAATTTACAGAATTCTTCGATACGATATTTTTTGTGCTCCGGAAAAAGGATCAACATGTATCATTTTTACATGTGATTCACCATGCCATAATGCCAATTACGATTTGGATGTTGGTGAAATGGACTCCGAATGGACATAACACATTTACCGCTCTCATAAACCCGCTGGTTCATTTCGTCATGTACACTTATTATTTCATTTGTGCTCTTGGTCCACAGTATGAGAAATACGTCTGGTGGAAGAAATACCTCACAACTTTCCAAATGGTTCGTTTTCACTCTACAATAGAGTCATTTCATTCAACTTATCAAATCTCAGTCCTATTGCCAATTTTTGGTATTTGTCAACCGTGAAAACTTATTACTTTTCTATACAGGTTCAGTTCATCATGACATTCATCCATTCCTCACTCCTGTTCTTCACCGATTGCAATTATCCCAAATACACATCATGGGGAGTTATCTTTTTGAGTGTCCTCTTTTTCACTCTCTTCATGGACTTTTACATTAAGGACCGAATGAGACAGAAACAAAAAGTAACATTATTATCTCTAGCGCCAAATTGATCATATCTAACAATTAATAATTCATATGAGCTAATTCTCATTCAATTATGTAATTTTACTTTGTATAGATAAAAACAGCTAATGGATCCCTACACAATCGGTTCATCGAAAACATGTGCATGGGTGAAACGAGACCCAAAGCAGAATAAGGATCACATACAATAAATCGGATTCTATTTTCTATATGACGCCCCTCCAAAAAAAATTAGCGAAAAATAATTAATTGATCGACGAAATATGACTATAGTACACTGTACAGAATCATTACGCCATTACATGAATTTTGCAAATAGAGACAAAAAGGCAAAGAAATAACCCTTTCATAAACAGTAAAGTAATACTGTAATACAACACAAAATTAGTTTTTTTACGATTTGCCGTTTTTTAACCACACTATAAAAATAAACAGAGTGTCTTACGTCAACATACAACCCATCCGTGAACGTTAGTTTTGGTGAATATCTTGTGTAAACCAATGGGAACGGAAATACATATAAATCTATGCATTGTTATTTTTAATGTGAGCGTCGTTGTATGCGACATATAATGCGTAATGTGTATGTAAACGTTTGTTTCCGCCAGTTGTATGTAACGAGCTACTGTGACCAAATGGGTTTTTCTAAGGAAAACAAATGGTAAAATATACAGGATCAGGAATGTTGAATGTTCATGTTCACCAGTTCACCCGAAAAACGTACATTGAAATGATCATACCGGGTGCTCAGAAGGATTCAACTGATATTTTGTACAGGTTGTCAATGGTTTTTATGTATTGCTAAATCTCGGGAGTTTAAAATAGGACGGGAGATAGGGAAAATAACTTAATAAACAATGTTGATTGAATAAATGACTTTTTAATTGGAGAAGAATTGTGACGGGAAGGCAAACACATTTTTACGTTTACTTTACTTTGTATATAGAAGGGACGAAGTAGGAAATGCGCTCTCATCTGACTGCGAGGATGACACACCGAAACCGAACAAGTGACAAGGGCAAGTGGAAACCCGACAAAAGACACAACCACTTCCCATTTGCATCCTCTTGCTTTCTTCTTTTATTTGATTAGAGTCGACACGACAAACATTTTTTTCTGGGAGACGACCACAAAAATAGAGGCAAAGACAAACTCTCTGCCAAATCAAAAGGATACGTATTTATATTGTGTTCTGCTCCACTGTATGTACAGATTTGCAAGTGCAGAATAAATGCCAAAACGACTTTTAAAAGGAGAGAGAAAGATGCGAATGCGATTCTAGTTCCAGTCGGTCAGATTATATTTAGATTTTTCTTGTCGTTTTCTCAATTCTGCTACTACTCCAACTTGCGAGTCCCGCATTCCCCCGTTGTCTTTTGCAGGTTTTGCTGTCTTTCCTACGGGGTAGATCGGATTAAGACCTGCAGTGCCAGTTATTTTTTAAATTTTTTTTTAAAAAACGTCTGGTCAAGCACAATGGTGCGAATATTCACAGTTTTGGGATTTGTCCTGTTGTTTGGCTTGGCACAGAAGGTTACCAGTCAAGAAAAGCAAGTGCTGATTGCTACAAGCATTTTGGTATCCACACAACATTATACTATTCGTTTTGATTCTTATTTTCTTGTCAACTCACAAAGTCTTGGAACATAATAAATAGTGGGCGGAGAGGAGTATACTGAAATGTATAGAATGACTCAGTCATTAATGATTAATCTCATTAATCATCTTGACGGATTTTGGTGCAGAACTACTATATTAGCTTATAAAACATGAGTAAGTGACATTAATATAAAATTTATTGAACCTTCAGGACGAGCCTTACCTCCAGCATGGCGACGATGGGGACTCGGATAAGTTGGAAGGATTTGTGGAGGATTTGGCTGAAGAACTGCAAGAAATTTTAGATGTTGAAAGTATAAAAACATAACAATTCATTATAATGCCATAAATTGTTTCTGTCATTGGTTTGAACGCTATTGAGAATCCAATTTTTAAAATGATTTTATGCTGTAGTTGAGATTCGGCTTGTGAAAGACGGCAAATACGGAAATCAAGGAGATGATGGGCAATGGACAGGAATGATCGGGGAGATTCTTCGAAAAGTAATTGCACAGTAGTGTTGTATATAAAAAGGATGCAAAAAAGTTGTGACATGGAACATGGTGTTAGCAACCGTTTTTGAAAAGGAGTGACTGTTTGAAATATAGGAAGCACACATGGCAATTGCTCCGCTGACAATGACAGCAGCCAGAGCGAAAGTAATTGACTTTTCTGCACCGTTCCAAGAGTTTCAACTTAGTATTCTGATGAAGGAGCCACCGGAAGAAGAAGATGAATCTGATGCCACATGGACTTTCCTGGAACCCATGCATTGCCTTGTTTGGGTGTGTCTGCTATTGGCAATTCTAGGACTCTTCTTTTTGTCATTGATTATTGAATGGACTTTTAAAACTGTGGATGCAAGACCAGCAGGATTTTTCAACTTTTTGAGACAGGATTCAATTTGTCGACCAGAGTGAGTAAAATCAAAATGCATATGAAAACTGGATTTATAAATGGAACACATTAACACGTTTAATGAAAGCACCAAAAAACTCAATTTATATGGAAATTTTGACATCTTTTAAATTTTGTTTTTAGATCACTCACGGGGAAGCTACTTCGTCTTATTTTTTGGATTTTTGTCCTTATCGTCGTGAGTGCTTACGCAGCTAGTTTTACTGCACAGAGATTGGCAGATTCTGAGGAGCCGGTGGCTGAAACCATTGACAATGTCGATGATTTGTTGGAAGAAGCTGAAGAACTTGAATTTGGAATTATTCAAGGAGGTTCCACTGCCAACTATTTCAAGGTGAACGCAATTCCTTATTCACATTGCGAAATTCTGCTCCATTTATGTGAACTAGTGTAAATGAAATAACAGTGAAATGAATGCATGCTCCATTAAATTTCATTTTTCTAGAACTCTGAAATCACGTTGTACAAACGTTTATTTGAGGTAATGAGCAAAAAGGACACTTTCATGACCAATTACTCGGAAGGAGTTGATTTAGCTCGAGAAGGTATGCACATTTGAATTTTAATAATGATCTACTACGGAAGAATTTGAATTTGAATTATTGCAAAAAAAAAGTTGTATTCTTCACATGTATGATTTTTGCTTGGTATGAAAGTATATTATAATATATTATGTACATAAGTTGTCAAATTTAAATGACATTATGAAAGGATTTCAATTCCTTCGCTTGCAATGCCATGATGCATAATTTTTGTCACTTTTGATTTGAATGGAAATAGGCACGTTTGCATTTTTGATTGAGGCTCCAAAGGCGGAATATTTTACGAGCCAACAGCCTTGCGACCTCACCACGGTTGGAGAAGATTTCGGCCCGGTGCGAGGCTACGCTATTGCGACAGCTAAAAATTCTCCTTTGAGGTTCATCTTTTACGACATTATGACACTGCATTGGCTTTCTATACTATCAGAATCCTAAAATAAACTTTTAAGCATATGTGCTGATCAAGCTTAACTTTTTGTACTCAATGTGAAGTGACCGTGTCAACCTAGCCATTTTGGAAATGAGAGAAAAGGGAGTAATGGAACGTCTAGAAGCAAAGTGGTGGAATGAAGGCCAATGTTCAGATGAAGATCAGGACGAAGATGAAGTTAGAATATTTTTTCATTCGAATTCCATATTATTTTTACAAATCAAGTCCAGCTTATATGCATTACAAAATGTCGTTTGCACAGGATGAAGATGAATTCGATCAGTTGCACTTGAGTGAAATGGCTGGTGTGTTCTACTTCCTGTTGATTGGTTTGGCTGTTGTCATCCTCGTTTGGATCGTTGAGTTGCAAGTTTCTGGGAAACCATCTAGCTAAACAGTGAACCTAAAGTGCATCTCAAATATTACGTGTAGTCACAGGACAAACAAACACAGACATGACCCACTACATTGCTAATAAACACACACTCACACTACACAAAGTCTCTTTACTCTAACGGCGACTTTTCAAATCAACAAAGCTGAAACTGCACATGTCAAAACAATAAAGTGATTTTTCAACACGCTAATAACTCACATTCGTTTCTTTTTCAAGCTATCATGTAAAATTGTTTAAAAAATTCAAAATTGTATCGTCCATTTGTGTTTCATGCAATAAAACAACTTACTGAAACTAAAATTGATACTGTTCTAAATGTCTAAATGAATTTAGTAAATTGTAATTTTAAAAGTCTGTTGGACTCTTTTTAAAAGTGACACTGTTCAGTTTCACTTTCACGCTTTATGCATTCCAAGCTCGTTGTCATATTATATCGTATCATTCAATTGAAGAAGTCAATTTGAGCCAATTGATTCATACAAATCAGACAAAGTGGCACTGTTAGAACAGGCTGCTTGTTTGAGAGTCTCAAATCACATGCATGTAAAATGTCACAGTATCCCAAACTCAATGCGAAGATGAAATGGTTGAACTGATTTCGAGTAGGAGCATGACATAGCCGTATGAAATTGGACTCAGACTTGGTTTGCTTTGTCATGCAATTCTCAAAAGAGAACATGGAATGATTACATTCTAATAAATGCATGTGGTAAGTAAATAATATAATGCCGTATATCAGACATGTGTCATATCATAGCTAATTTTTCAACCCTCTCACTCCAAGATTATTGGCAAGCACAAACTTTGTAGTTCCACATAAAGCAGCGTTATCGTGTCTTTTTCTTTGTACTCCTTCTTAAGTTGCACAGATAAGCTTTCCGGAGCAAATGTGCGCCAAGCAGCTCAATAAATGTGGAAGAGATTTTGCAAAGCTCATGAAGATGAAGGAAATACGTACACAATACATACCATATTATTCATATTATATTAGTACGATTGAAGAGGCAACCAAGAAAGGGTTTTTATGTAGTTTTTGCTCCTGAGCTCTTGCGGTTGATGCTTGAATGGGTACTATACAATCTACACACTACCAAAATCCTTTAATACTCCGGCATTATACTGGAAAAACTTAAATAATCTGTAATTTCGATCAAAGAAAATTTTGCTTCTTCCAAAGATTCAGAATCGCAGTAGGAAAAAACATCCGTGTAAAACTATATTGATTTCTACAAAGTTGAACAACAAGATGCTCCTGTTACATTTTTACAAAAAATATGAAAAAATGTAGACGTCAATACATTTTCGTTACGTACCATTTCCCTAATATGTGCACGTACGTGCTTGGTCCATATTATACCATCTTATTTCTGTTTTCAAGTCGCAAAAAGGAAATTTGATAATGTCTTCTTCTTTTGGTAGAGAGATTAAATAACATTTTCTTTTTTCTTTTCCTAGTACACATTTAATATTATTTGTTGCTTCCATATATAGAAAACATCATCATCTCCACTTCTCTACTTCGGGCTGGTTCCATCCTCTATAAATGCGCAGATATGACACACCTGCCCAGTTCTATTTACAATCTTGACGTAATATAGCAAACTTCAAATTGTTACTGTTTGTGTAAGCAAAATGTGCCTTATGGATTTTGTATGTAGAATAACAAAGTGTTAGTATGACTTTGCACGCCGTTTGTTAATGTCACATTGTGACGTTTTTGACTACAGAACGTCAGCGCTAAAACATTTTCCAACGCTTTATAAAGAATAATAATATTAGTTATGTTCTAAACAATAATGCTAATAATTCTTCAAGGCTAGGGCTGCAATAATGCAATTTGGCATTATACAAACGCATATAATCTTTGATAGTAAATTAACAACAATGTTAAATTGTCTCCGGCTACTGAATCAGAAAGAACTAAATCCTTAATGATTTAGTAAGACGTACGACATAAAGATTCAAAAGTTTATGAGCTTTAACAACAAAAGTGGTAGCAGCAGTTTAGTTTTTGCAGACCTTGCGTAGGTTTCCTTAAGCTTGTAACTTTATTGCATTTTGTTATGAGGACAGTTGATTTCGTATGTATATATTTGGTTGACAGGTGTTCTTCCAACTTGATGTGCATGGAAACAGAAAAGGTTCATCGGAGATGATGAATAAGGCTTGAGTAAAGGTAAAGGTAAAGAAAGAAGGAATATTGTTATTACAGGACAGCTTTTTGCTTGTTCCAGTTGTGGATTCAACAGGGAAGCAAACGGCAAACCCCATCATATTGCTTGTTTGTGTTGCTACAGAGAGCACAGAGATGTTCAAGTTTCTTGTTACTTGAAGACGAATAAAGTCGGACGAAGGGATCTGATCCTGATGACTGATGAGGAAAAGGTAAGGGAGAGAACCTTTTTGTACGATCATCTATTAGGTTACGAAAGTTCAGAACAGCTGCAAGGCAGTTTGCGAGGCTCTTCCTTTATCCCTTGATGTTTACAATATGAAGACAGTTTCGAAAGCCCGGGTTTCTCTGCACAAAAGACAGAAAGCTTGTATGAGTGCATAGGTGCAGGAGTACCAGTGGCAATCATATAAAGCGTCCAATGGAGGAAGAAGACAGAATAAGAAGAAAGGGAAAGAGAGAGAGCCCGAAATCAAGGAAAATGCAGAGACCAAGGTTCCAGGAGGTTCCAGTTGTTCGTACAGTTTGTAGTAGTTCTTTATTGAGATTTTGAGATGCTGAGCTGAGCCAGCTCAGTCAGCAGAAAGTCTCAATAAATGTTTGTTGGAGTTAGTCATACGTTGTATTTGTATATTTGGGTGTAATACGGGTATATAAATGCCGTTTTACCATTTCACTTTCATTGAGAAAGAAGCAGTAGTGGCGGATTTCTGTCATGTTGTGTGTTATGGAGCAGGAGTTGTAGCTTCTGGAAGCTCTTATCTTCTGGATTGCTGATTCTCGTATACATTAATAATACTACTATTTATTGAATGTTTCCAGTATTCCAGCAGGATCAGACACGTTGTTGCTACAATACGGAAACTATGGAAGTGTACAAGTGAAGAGTTGTGATGCTGACTTGCTTTAGCTTGGTTGCTCATTGTACTCAATCGACTCAGCGAGTCAAGTACATTTTGCCCCATAAGCGACGATAAAAACCGCACAGTTGCTCCATAGCAGAGCACGAGTGAGCATCTCTGCACAATTGCGTGTGCTTCATCAACTCATTTCCTTCCTGTGGCAAGCGACTTTTTCGCAAAAATTGCTTTGGTCCATACGAGGAAACCTCGACATGAAAAAAAAGGCCGTGCCGTGGTGGTGAACTCATCGTCTGCACCGTACAAAACTCTTTGGCTTCTTATCACTGAACGTGTCAATGCCAAAATACTGTACTCTGCTTGTTACTTGTTCGCAACATTCGAGACAAAGCTGAAAAAAATTATTTCGTTCCAAGTAAGCACATGTCCTTAATAAATACAGCAAACTTTTCAACGTGGCACCTTCTGTGAAAAGTGTATGTACAGTTTGAACTTTGAAGTGAGTATACACTAAAATCATTATACTCATTTTGGGACTGGTCCTGAATAAATCATGTACATTTTCAG
>JABASF010002689.1:0-13448 GCA_019776145.1 Harlomillsia oculata
AGTGCCAAAAATCCCATCAGCATACCACACCCTCAATTTGAATCGTGAAGTTAGTTGAGGAAGACATGTTCAAATTGGATACTCCAATACTTCAAATCTCATTTCCACTGATTTATTACCTTCCCTAACAGTCTGAAGCGTGAATGAATGAAGTACCGCAGAAAAAATTTAAGAGAAAAATGTGTAGTGGATTTTTTTGTCCTGTTAGTGAAGGAATGTCACAACTAACATCGTCACAAAACTGCTCATATGTCGGTGTGACTTATGACCATTTTTATTCGGGGAGACCCGTTTTCTGTTTTTGAGTGCCTTGTTTTTATTCCAGTCACTCCAACTTGTCATAGCATTTATTTCACATGTCACACGTGGGAATTAAGCATATAGGGCTTTTTTAGAATCTCATGTGTTTTCATGTGCTTTTTGGCATTAATAAAAATTACTGTCGTATTTGTATATTTTCGGAAATCCAGATGTTTCCGGTTTGAGTTAGGCAATAATCGTTATTGAACCACGATGCGATGTGGTAATTGATAAGACTCTTTTAAACCGAAAAAGTTGAAAAACGGATGAACGGATCCGAAACGTTTAGTTGTAAATTGTATAGGGAAACTGTGCTATTGCAGATAGGCGGGGAAGGGATTTTCACAATGACGCCTTTTTCTTCCAATGTTTTTTGGCATTAGTCCTATTTTTGGTGCGACTCTTTTCGTCTCCGTTACTCTTTCTCATGACATGAAACCTAAAGGGACATGAGACTTTTTCCAGGACGACCACAAAAACGTACAAATGCTAGTACCGAGACTCACTTTCTTGTGTCTCAATGGCAAGTGGAGAAGGAGATGAAAACGGGTAGGATACAAAACGGAGAGTAGTACTGAGATTTTGAGTCCCGGGTTTTGTAGAGTCTCGGCTCGTTTGGAGTTTGGATTGTGTCTTTTTGGGCGGTTTTGGCCATGAGCCAAGGAAAAGAGAATTTCCTTTAAAGAAAAACACATGATAGAATAGGACTCGACGTTTGCTGTAATTTTGGATGTGAAAAGAAAGAATGTGAAATGATCATGTTGATGAGGATGAGTCTCATTTACTAAAGATGCTACTATTTTTGGCGGTGTTTGTAGGATCACAGTTGGTGGGTAGTAGGGGCGGAAGACATCATCAGCAACCATACCACAATCCTCATCAGCAAGGTGACAGGAGGTCCAATGGCCAAAGTGCCGGAAGATTCATGAAGATGGACATTCACGTAAGAAAACTGGAAATATTTTCACACCTGCTGCACCCGACGACCTGACTCATTAATGATTTTTTGTCAATTTTTGTGGCTTTGTCAAGTTGTCATTGAATGCCGCAGTGGAAAGTTTATTTGAATCGTGATCTTCCCATTTTGCACTCGTAATGACTACACGGAGATGAAAGACTTGAAAACCACCTTTTCCCCGTTTTTTAAAAGTTAGACGATTCATACAGTTGCACGTCGTCTTCGATGTTTATTTGTACTTTTTTTCCTGGTTTTTTATCTTCAGTTTTAGGGCGTGAGTTCAACGTTCCATTCAGAGTTTATACATTGATGACTTTTCGTTTCCAAATTTTGTGTTGCAAAGTGAAACTCGTTGCTGATAGGCAAACGAAGCAAACACTAACTTAAAACAAGGCAAGTTTACATAGATAAAATCCCCAAAACCCACAGCACCGTACCACCAGCTGAAAACCCAAAACCTCGTAAAACGCTTTTTTTGAATGGATATTTGGATATACTGTAGATTAGAACTAGTGAAGATGCAGCAGAGCAAAAGCAAAACACACAAAGTTTTTGGAATCACTTTTAAGGCTTAATGGACACGCACACCTGATAACTTTTCCATTTCCTCTCCAGAGATAACTGAATGTAATCATCTTGCAAGCAATGCAATTTGCATTATGACAGCGCACAAGTGGCGCAGTTCAAATGACGACACGTCCGTTTAAAATTTTAAATCATCGTTTCTTCGTTTCATATTTGATGTCATTTTCGACCAAAGTCCCTCACAAGTCACAAAGCTCATGTAATTTCCAGACCTGTCCACATTTTGCAAAATTAAGGATCAGTAAAGTTGATTTTTTTCTTCTGAAAATCACCTTTAGTTTTTAATGCAGTTTTGGATTTGGTTTCTAGTTTCTATACTTGTCACGTTTCAAAAAACGTATTTTTTTTCGAATTAGTAATATCCTTTTATTACGTTCGTGATCGTCGCGTCGTGAGCCAATGCATCTATCAAATGTAATTCAATGATCCTTTTTTTTCGGCACGCATGTTCTGGATTAGCTAAGTTATTGAGTTGAGTGAATGTGGTATTTGGAGTTTCATGTAATCGTGTAGTCGCACGTTGCAAACGCAGACCTACTTCAATTTTTTTGCTTGTGGCGTGGCTTGAAAAAAATATGAGTAGATTCCGAAAAAAAGCGGTAGTAGTGAGTGAGTCTGGTTTTAAGTGTAGTCATATAGATCGTAGTAATGGCCGTGAAATAGAATATAGAAGCAAAAAGACTTACTTTAATTGGATACACACAAGTGTCAAAATATCGTGTTTTTGATATTGTTGTTTCGTATTGTTGCCCACTTTTTGATATGTAGTCAGCTCCAACTTCCCCAACGAACCGAATGAATGTCACTTCACCCGCGTCACTTTACTCCCAGCACATTTATGCCAATCCGCATGTCAATCCGAGAAAGTTTCCACAGCTCCCAGTCATCAGTCAGTACAGTCGACCGTACCAAACCAACTCTGTGTCATCTTCCGTTTATTCTGAGCCGATTTATGCCATTAGACGTCCTCCGCCCTACACTCAGGTCTTGCCTGCTTCATTTTATTGTTTCATTTTCATTTTTTTATATTTACCAGCTTTCAAAATACATGGCAAAGGAACAGTATATAATTTTCTTTCATTTTTGGTCATTTTTATTATTTTTGCGATCCACGTAATCGTAATCGTAAACAGTTTCTTGTGTTATACGTGCACACTTTGCAAAATATTGTGTTGGACGTAAATATGACTTTATATTACAGTTTATGCTTTTTGTACTGGTAGGAAATGGTCAATGTTCATTTTATGCCTAATTTGTGATTCCTGCGTTCGCCGGAAAGAAGGACATGAGAGATTAATGATTATCGACTTGTTTGCACGGCAATTTAGGGCACGTTACCATCCAGACATGGCCACGGACATTTCAGTCGTCCTCCACCGTCGACGGCGTCCAGTGCTCTGTTTGATGACGACCCAGGCATCATGTCTGAGGCTGAGACGTCCTCCACTGGTTTTCGGAGAGGAGCAAAAGCCCGCTCCTCCTTGCCAGTAGTTCGTACTCCATCAAAAACATTGGAGAAACCGCTCGGTAAACTTAAACTAATTTTCTGTACAGTAGAATTGTAATAGAGTAGACCACGTATAGGGTTTGGTCTTTTGTACGCCTGTCTGTCAATACGGCTTTTGTGATATCAATGCTAAACTGAGCGTAGAGACGCAAAAGGAAATCATCCCTAGGGCACATTTTCCTGCGAATTTAATTTGGTTTCTCCATTTGTCTCAGGACTCGTGTTTCTCCAGTACAGAAGTGAGACAAAGAGAGCCTTGCTTCCTAATGAGATCACATCCTTGGACACAGTGAAAGCTCTTTTTGTTCGATCCTTCTCCAAGCAATTAACGATGGAGTACCTGGAAGCCCTGAACACCAAAATCTACATTCATGACGGTTCCAAGGATATGTTCTACGAATTGGAGGATCTCAGGTAACTCTCAGCTTCCTCCCTTATTCCTTTCATTATGGCATATATTTAATATCGAACGTTGATTCTGGAACACGTCGTCGGTTGACGTTTCATTTATCTTTGTTGCATAAATTATGTAAATTCTTTGTTTTTTTTGTGGACGCAGAGATATTCGTGACCGATCAGTATTGCGTTTGTTCGAGCCGAATGTAAACGGAAATGGTGCAGTTCCTTCGTGGGATCAGGATCAGTCTTACTTTAGTGAACCAGAATTTGACTCAGACTACCAACACCAACACATCCACAAAACTAAGGTGATTAATGAGTTCCTTTACCGTCTTCAAGTCCGCCGTCACTTTCATCTTGGAAATCGGTTTACTTTGCAGCAAAATTTTGTGTTTGGTTTCTAAAACTCCAAAGTTTCTGGTTTCTGTCCATGCTGGCAGAATGTGATGACCCGCTTTCTCATATGTTCCACCGTGGCACATCTGTTGCCCGAGCATTTTTTTGACGTAATGGGCAAAGCGGCTCATCCGTCACTCATCCGTGTGATCTATTATTGGTTTCAGGGGAGTAAGACACCTCCGTATATGAACTACAGTTACCCGATTGGTGCTACTCTTCCTCGGGCAGGGCGACCCTACTCTCCAGCTCCAGTGTCAATCAAACATGTGACAGGTAAACCACGTTTTTTGGTCACTTGTCAATCTGTCAAGAGCGTAAACGTAATATTAGCAAGCAAGCAATGCAATGCTTACATAATTCTGCATAATGTAGTTTTCTAAAGCTTATAGCATTACGTAAACCCAAGCTGACTTGAATTCTATGCAATGTCTAATAAGGTAATATAAATACTGTGGTTGCGGTAATTAATTACGGCGCTATCGGCATTCGTTTATAATGCATTTATGCAGTAGACTGTTCATTTGTGATATTAATATATGCTATGCTTTTTTTGCACACATGACACAAGTTTCTCATTTTAATGTAGGGAGCCCTGCTCCGCCCAAACCTCAGCGGCAGTACCCCTCATTATCAAAAAGACCCGTAGTCATTTCTCCGAACCCGTCGTTGTACGCTCCAAGTGTGAGACCAGGTACTCGCGGGTCTTTCCCGAATCCGAATTATTCTTCTGATGTCAGACGTGATTTTTACTCATCTACAGGTAAACTTGAAATAGAAACTGTGTTTTCTCCGTCTTTATTACATTCTGTCATTTCCCCCATAATCTTCAACCTTGTAAGTGTGTTTTTTTCTGTAAGTCTGATCTCTACTCTACCCTTGGACGTAAAATTTTGTCTCGATTTCCCCTTTCGAATTAATAATGCGTATGATTATTTTTGCTATACGTATGCAATAAGTTTAATGTTGCTTTTCTATAAATGCTAAGCAAAGTTTTGCTCGCACAAAGTTTCTGTCCACAATTGCTTTGTTACCTTTTGACCTTTACGGTAAATCGACAGTGACGTGCGCAGAGGCTTGTTTGTCGCTCGCCACTGTGTTATGGAATGTGATAATGATGTGACTATTTGACTATACACATACCCAAGCACACAAAGTCTGTGGTTGTGTCTGCGAAATTGCGTCTTGAGTCTTGCCTTGGAATCTGAGAGAGTTACTTTTTTCTCTCCATGTCCACGTTTGACTTTTTAATTAACAGAAACCTTTTCAAAGTACTTGGTTTCTTTATAACTCAATGTTAATTACCACTTGATTGTTTTTGTGAACAGAACCAACTTATGCGATGTCTCCTGAGAGGCGTTACGTAGAAGATCCTTACTACGCACAGTTTCCGCCAAGATCCGGCTCGATTACACCTGTCATCATCGACGAAGAAGCTCGTGTCCGCATGGAACACATGGAACGACAACTTGCAAGTTTAACAGGTTTGGTTCAGAAAGCGCTGGTCGTGACCCCGCCAGCTCCTCCGACCCGAATGGTGCACGCGTCCACTCTTCCCAGGAATTTAATTGGTGCTAGTCCCAGTGGCCCTTCAGCATTATACAGAGACTACATCCCCACGAGGGACTATAGAGGTAAGATTACTTTACAACACATTTTCTTTCCCTGTTACATCATAAAACGTGGTCCCAAGAACTTATATAGGAGCTTTTGAATAGCTTTAATATCGGGACTTATTGGGAATTGGGGTTTTTCCTTGTTTTGATTTTAATCCTCATAAAAGTGCAAAATAAATCAAATGTGCGGATGCGGACACTTTAGAATTTGCTTTTGTTTCTCTCGCAGACGATATTGATAAGCACTCTAGCTCAAGCTCTGCTTCACTTGCAGGTAATACAATTTGCTCTGGGCTTCTTTATGTAATTAAGAGTTTCCTTATTCTTCTGGCTTGTATCTTGTATAATACGGCTATGAAAACGAATCATTTTTTGGCAAATTGGTAGTATTACAGTAGTACAGCACAGCAATTTTAGATTACCAATGTAGATCATAAAACTTTAGGAAAAACACTGCGTGTGTGTATTTATCAAGCTGTATAATTTTTGTGCTGGAATAATAATTACGTAATAGAATCAAAATGATAGCCTTCTAGATTGTAATTTTGTCATTAGTGACGAAACTGTAGAAAACCTATCTTAATAATTTATCTGAGTCGTAGTCCAAAAAATGTAATTCAATTATTTGTTGTATACTGCCAATTTACTGCCAAAAACGCCAAACAGTTAGTTTCCTTTGCTATAATTGGTTAGTGAAAAGCTTTGTTGTTGCCGAACTTGTATGTTTCTATGTGCTATTGTACAGATGACCCTGTCCGACCCACAGCAGAGCCTCTTATGTCCTCCGTAATTTCCAAAGCGCCTAAATTTGGCAAAGGTTGGTTGCAAAAAATATATGTACATGTACATGACAAGTTGTGGTCATGTTGTACATACTTGTTTTTGTCTTAAAAACAGTTTTTTGAACGTTGTTGGAATGCTGTAAACATTATTTTACACTATTTCACAATATATTTTTTGATTTTATAATATACTATAAAAAAGTCAGTCAGGAATGTATTGACGATCGATGATGATGTTGATGATGACCAGCCGGAAAAATTGATTTTGTCCACAGAGAAATCAGTGTCATTCAGTGACGATCCGCCCGAACATGGAAGGCAACATTCTCCCACGCATCATCCAGGTTGGCTGCTCTCAACTTGTTAAATGGAATGCAATTTTACAAAATTTCTTGAATCTTGCAAAATTACTAACTTCATTGTCAACATTTTTGAACTAATCGGAGTATTTGTATTTTTTTACTCTCTTTTTATTATTCTCCATTCTCCCTTTGTCTCTGCTTCTTGGGGCTTCTGTATATAAAAAATGATAGTGGAAAAGCCAACAAAACCAGCCATCAAATCTTCTACTTTACCTCGAATGTCGCAGGGTACATTACCAAAAATATACATTTAATACAAAGAATTCACATAATTTTACATTTTTTACAGTACTTTACTTTCTTTTCTTTTCTCTTTTTTGTTTTGTCTTGGTCTGATCTGCGCTTCGCATATCATCGGGACCATTTAATATTAGACATACGTTTCTGTTTTGACTTTGTTCATTTTTATTCACCAAAAAAATGGCCATGAAATGAAATGGCTTGTAAAGTACATATTTCTTTGTCATTCTAGCATGGTTTCTTAATTATATTTTTGCAGACCGTGTGCTAAAAACATTGCCAAGTTCTGGTGTGCCAAAGCAACCACAGCAGCAACAACAGCAGCCGCCGCCACAACAGCCAAACATTGTGGCTATCCCAGTACAACCGCATGCTTATGGCGGCTCACAATATTACGCGCGGGGTGAGATTTAACTGCATATTTCAAGGTCGTTTCTATTAATCAAATTCTAATGTGACTTTTTTTCATTGTCTCTTTAGGTGATTTAGGTTTAAGCCCAGAAATGTTCAATCAACTGAGGATTCTTCAAAAGAAGGCCAAGGAGCTGAAAGGAGATGTGCGCGTCCTTCGTCGGACGGTGCAAGCACAAGCCCATTCTGTCAGAGATACATTGCGTGACACTTTCCTTCGGTTTAAGTAAGCAATGTTCACTAAATGAGATGAATGCATTGTCGTTGTCTTACACCTACGAAATGAATGTGCTTTAATAACAATTAATCAATACAGAGTGGCTGCAATGGCTGGGAATGAGCAGTGGTTGCAAGGGGACCCTGAAAAGGCAAGGGTGCACCGGGAAGAAGAATATTATAAGCAAGAAATGTTGAAACTAGATAAAGATTTGACGTGAGTAATATTTGATTTGTTTTCTGTACTATACTAGTCAAAGTATGAAGTTGTGTCTAATTGATTCTATTTGAATACGTTTGAAATTCCATAGGGAGTTGGAAACTACTGTTGAAGATTTACGAAGTATGGTTATCAATAAGCGAACGAGAGTGAATATGTCGGATGTGGAAAATATGGCTTTAATTCTGAGCAAATCGAGGTACGCACTTTATGGAATTTATGAGCGAAATGTGGAAATTTTACGAAGGTGCTGTCACTTTTTATTTGTTTCCATGAACTAATTAATGTATTGTCATTTTGTATTGTTTATTGCAGTAAGTCCGTTGCGGATCTGAAAGCTCGTTTCCCCGCATTGCAAGATAGTGTGAAGAGCTCACTGTCAAATGAAATGGATCGGTTGGTTGTGGAAGAAAGGTTTTTGAAGGAGGAGCCTGAACGATTGGAAACTGCTCTCAAACGTTGCAAAAAGTTGACGGGAACACTTGTCACTTTGAAAAGGTGAATTATTGATGGGGATTTATGAATTTTTGCGATATGCGAGAAAGAAAAAGAGCGCTGATTGATTCGGAATTTGGGTTTGATAGACTGGCATCAGTTCAGGAGCAACGTGTTCCATCGCAAGATGAAATCCAGAGAGGTTTAGGACTCGGAGCTGCAGTTCCAGCAGGGATGAATCAACAAATGAACCAGCAGCAAGGGCCACAAGCAAAGATGAATAACCGGGTAAGACATCGGAGGTCACGGTCCCCTTTCTCACAGTGTGAAATAAAATGAATCGTCATCATATGAGGACAGGGTTTGAGAGATGACGATATGGAAAGAAAATTTAATTTGTCTTAATAACACATAATTTCCCTTTAATTTTCTTCTTCATTTTGTGATTTACTTAATTATTATCTCGTATCTCTCTCTTATCTATTCTAATCTTACTTCTACTGCATGTGGAGAGTGGTTTGGAATATTTGAGAGTGAATATTTGGAGTGTCGTGAGTGTGTACAATTCACACGCACTGATTCACTAATTAGCTGGAGAGATTGGAGGCTTACGGTAGTTTGCTTTTTGTTTTTTTACTAGTATCTCAAGCAAGGCTGGAAGTGGAGCTCACACTTCAAGCAAGTAATTTCTGACTCAGAGTACGTCGTGTCCAATCATCCAAAACTAACGCTTTAAACAAAATTTGATGAACCGTTTTTTTAAAAAAACAAAACCTGTTTTTCTCCTACTAGTGAAAAAGTTCGTTGCATGCATCCATAACAAGCATTTCGCCTCATTTTTGTTGAATCTCTCTCTCTCTGTTGTCAAAATCTCAATTTTTCTTCTTCTTCCCTTTGACTTTGAGCCTTCTGGTTGTGTCGTTGTCGTTTGGTTCTGTCTGCAAGTTGGAGACGCGTTCTATCATTTCTGTAATTGGCTGTCGTGGCTGTTTGTTGACTCTAAAAATTGGACTGTTTGTTGTTTCGTAAATTGTAATTTTTGAAATCTCAGTAGTGTTAGTTTAACTTTTCATTAGATTGAATGCTCCGAAGCGGGACCCGGTAGTGAAGGGTCATGTGTGAGAAGTCATGTTCAGCTTGGTCAATGTCCTTTGATTTGTCCTCTAGGGCCCTTCCAGCTCAACACATTACGGCCTTGCGACGGGGCATGACATGGCAGCCCCAGGCTCAGCCATTGGCTTTAGCCCCTCCGGTCCGGAAAATGCACTCGATGATTTACTAGATGAGTTGGGTTCGACGTCTAGTCATCACAGTAATCTCGGAGGAGTCATTCCTGCTCAGAGAAATCGTTTGGCTCCCGATCCACCGAAGAGACTCCCGTCCTACCCGTCCACGGAGTCTGGAGGTGGTTCCCCAGTACGCAGTTGGGACTCACCCATGAAACTACATCCTCCACTACCACCAAAACCAGTTAAAGTCCCACCACCTCCTCCACCAAGGACGTCATCCAAGTCTCCGCTCGTATCACCCAGCATAGAGTCCAGTGGCGGAGAGTCAAGCGAGAGCGTCAACAGTCAAGATGGCGGGGGACATCATTCAAACCGTCTGAACATGAGACATCAAGAACTGCTGAGAAAGCAAAAGCAGCTACAAGAGCAGTACTCCAGATTGCAACTACTGCAGCAACGTTCAAATACATCTTCTGCAAATTCTTCCATTGACAAACCTGAGTTGAAGAAGACCGGAAGTGAGAGCAACTTGAGAGCTAAGCTGGGACTGGAATTCTCCTCCGCACCCACAGGCTCATTGAGCAATATCAACAAACAACAGCTCTACGAAACGGACATTTTATGAACTCTACTACTCTTGCTCAATCTTTTTCATCGTTTTTGCTACACACATTACCGTTTATCTGTTATGTAATCCTGTTAACGTTAACGTGTTAACTATTGTCGGTCAAGGAATTAAACCAGTGAAACTATTACGTGTTGCTTCCATTGTAACGAAATCCCTGTGTGTCCTGTCGAGTCCTAATCTTTGTCTTCCATGTCATTCATAACATTGCATGCCATGAATGTATACGTTACCTTTACGTTGTAATCTGTTTGTGTGTAAGTGTTACTGTTCAACGTGTACGACTGTCCATGTGCGGCTCTGGCTATCATCACCGGGTTATGTCATCTTAGGACAGGCGTACTTCGGGAATTTTCGGGACCCCTTTTGTTCCTAATTATGACTTTTAAATGTGCTTTACCAACCTGAATTTACTATTAAATCCCTCAACTCAAAGTATACGTATATACTCATTTTAACGACATTCATTGTTACGGCACCAATTAATTGACAAGAAAGGAGCATAATTTCGCAAATGATATCACAGTTTATTTCATAATTATTT
Organism: Harlomillsia oculata; assembly: GCA_019776145.1. Classification (NCBI taxonomy): domain Eukaryota; kingdom Metazoa; phylum Arthropoda; class Collembola; order Entomobryomorpha; family Oncopoduridae; genus Harlomillsia; species Harlomillsia oculata. The sequence continues at coordinate 10,826 of JABASF010002689.1, forward strand.
CGGATCGTAGAATGTAGTGTTTTAAACAGCGGTCACTCGAACATAATCCACTTGCAGGGCACAATCTTCTCCCTGCCAAGTTGGCTGCCATGCTCCTCGAGCATTCCAGAAATCAAGGAATGCCTTCACAAAAAAACACATTTTGATGAATTTAAATCACAGAATCAGAAATTCAAAAACTATAAATAATTAAAAGCATTACATTAGGACTTGTATTCAACCACGGTTTTGCAGGAGTCACATTGTCAGGAAAGAATCCGTTCGTTCCACCAACAGCCAAATTGAGGATAATGTAAAACTGCGGAAATCATAATTATGAGACTTCAGACTTCAATGCGGAAAAGAGAAAGTCATTATACAAAGTGAAAGCCTCACTTCGGAGTCGAATGGGGCCATTCGAGGATTTTCACCATAGACCCATGGATTCTCAATGTCATTCGGGAATCCGCCCAATTCCCAGAATCCACCAGCTGGAGGAGTCACAGTACCAAGTTCGACGTTGTCAACAAAGTACCGAATGTGATCTACAATGAATCGTAGAGTAACGAAATGAGCTGATATTAACTTTTAATTAATTAGCGCCGGGCTCAAACGTAGAGTGCACACTCACTTGGAGTCCATTCTACACTGTAGAGATGGAAAGCTCGATCATATCCTTCATCGAATGGAGAATTCTTTTCAAAATGAGCATTTTCATAGCCATTGTATGGGAAATATGGACCAAAATGCAAAGTGGATGACACTTGAGCACTCCCAATGTTGACACCTTCGGCATTTCTCAGCATGCGGTTACCTCTGGACTCCATGATATCAATTTCCCCGGATGCTGGCCATGTACCGTATTGATTGAATCGTGGCATCATCCAAATGGCTGGCCATAACCTACAATCACATAAATTGATGAACAAATACAATAATTATTATTTTCATAATTACCATTTTGAATGGCCTCCCTTACCAATCACCGGATGGAATCTTGGCTCGAACGTCAACTCGACCATATTTGAAATAGAAAGATTCAACAGTGCGAAGACGAGCTGACATTGTCGGATTGATGATATTATTCCCTTGTCCACTACGTTCGCATCCCCAATATGCTGGGTTTGTACACTCGTCAGCTGGAGCCCCACCTAACAAATTGAGAGTTCCAGTTTGAACGAAATCTTGTCCATATCGGTCACTGTATATCCAGTTAATTATAATTAATTTCCATGATTTTCCCATTAAAAACATTGCTAGCAAAGCTATATATAACGCTATAAACGACTCATCGTACTTTGTCATTGTGGGCTTGATGTGCAAAATTCCGTTCTTCACGTGAGAATTCGTTCGGCTGTTATGATAAACTTGGAATTCCCAGTTCTGTTGTCATAATCAAAGTCAATAAATCATTATTCATTAATTCATACTTTGCCTTTACTACTCACTAATACAGAATCGGCTGGGTTGAGACGTTGAGAGTGAGACGGAATAGCGATAGCGTGCTTTGTCGTTGTCTTAGCTTACCCCACCCCCGCTCATGGTAATTTCATGCTGCCAGTTCTTAAGGTCAAAGCGATCGAAATTATCCTCAAACATTATGTCACCAGGAGCATAGATTTGACCAAGATTTGATGTCGACACGGACATGTCTGAAAGGACAAGTTTATGACATCAACAATAATGTTTCTAAATGATGTAGCACCTAGCAGACAATTATTGAAAAACAACAAACCATGTGTTTTTAAGTTTCACTTACTTCTCGCGTTGGCCAGAGCACCAACCGCAAATAATGTCAGGACGAGGAAAACGCAAAATTTCGCCATAATGTTTACAACTATTGTAATTTTTGCTAATTTATAAATTAACACTTTATAATTTAGGTTTCCTGGCTGTCCGCTGTGTGTCTTGCTCAGACTGAATTATCACGGGTTTGATTTATGTCATTTAAATTATAAAAGTTCTCATTATCTGATGTATGAATCTGATTTACTTCATTTTAGTACATTTAACATGCATTGTTTTTGGTTATCCGAAACATTTCTATTCTTAAACTGATTTATCATATCATTTGATGATAAAAGGTCGCTAATTGTTGTGTATTGAAGATTGACAGGACTCGAAATTGATATGTATAATGTTCATTTTTCGATTTACAATCTGCACTCTGCAGCATTGCAACAGATAAATCTGTATGAATTTTAAGTCAATCAATGACTGGACGAGATAATAATTCTGTCACACGAACAGTGGATGACAACGTGACAAAGACAATGACAATAAAGACTTTGTGTTGCAACATCACTTGACGATGATACATAATTAAATAGCATGTGATTAATGATTAATGAACCGGGTACCTTTATTTAAATGACAAAGATGTTAACTACGGGAGATTTGAAGGTCGGGAGTTCTATATTCTGATCAATTCAACAGTTATTCGACAGAATTGCAGCAATCATTAGTAGCCATTCAGGTGTGAAACGTTGAATATGCATGGAATTCCTTCCAATCTCGTGATTCATGATTTAAAATAACATTTGCCGTTTCTTGTTCACTTTAAAATTCGACTTTGTCGACATTTTGATTAGCATTTCGTTCATGAGAAAAAATAGGCCAGGGCTCCAAGCATCTATTCATTATG
>JABASF010002690.1:0-13446 GCA_019776145.1 Harlomillsia oculata
TCTTTCCGACAAATTGCTAATTTTACTGCTTCATGGGCTTCAGTTCCGGTCGCCGACCAAACGATGGTACGTCTTCTCTCTCGCCTGAAACAAGTGGAGTTGGAACACACCATTAAGGCTACTCCTACATCCTCCGACACGGATGCCGCCATGGCGAAAGCCTACAAGTCCCAACTGTGCCTGCACGACCATGATTCCCGCCCTTCTCCCTTCCCACCTGACCCTGTCCGTGGTAATTGCAATTATTGTCACCGCCCGGGACACTGGAAAGCGCAATGCCGCACCCGCCTTCGCAACCAACAGAGACGAGGCCGGTCACCGGTGTTCTCTCCGGACCGTCAAGGCGGTTTCCATCGCTCACGCTCTCCCAGCCGTTTCTCCTCTCCTCATTCGGGCCGACGGGTGCGGTTTAATCTACGAGCCTTTATTGCAACTTCAAACACCGTCGTTTCACTTTATCCAACTTTATTACCGACTCGGGGACCTCACGGTTCTATTTGTGGGGATCGGACCTTCTTCATTACTTTCACCCAATTTCGAACTCCCATGGAGATTTTTTCAAACCGACAATTCGGTGGTTGAAGTTGAAGCTACTGGCGAAGGTAGTATTCAACTAGATGCGAAAATCAAACATGACTGGGTTCCCGTCCAAATCCATAACGTGCTCTGTATCTTCGGGGCCGCCAATCTCATCACTGAATCCAGTTTCGAACTTCCCGGGTACTCCGTCGTCCGCCATCGTCAACTAACGGTGTATTATGACTCTGACAACCAACCAACCTTGCAGGCCGTGCTCCGGGCTAGCGTCTACGTTCTCTGCGTGCGCCGCTCCGCCTCAATGCCTATAATTTCACCGTCTCAGTCTCTCACTCCTATGGCTCGGTTAGCGCTTCCTCTCAAAACCAAGAAGCTTCTCTTGTGCGTCGAACAGTGCCACCTTTTGGCATTTCCGTTGTGCCCATATTAATATGGACTTCATCCGTCGCACGACTCAACATAATACCGTTCTCTGTATTCCGGCAGCGGAAGTGAAAGGTAAAGCGAATGTTCACCATGCATTAAAAGCAAACAAACGCGCGCATCCTTTCGCCCGACACCGTGTCGTCGTCAGCTCGAACCAGGACAACAATCATACGCGGATCTCTCAGAAAAAATGGACGTCCCGTCGCTTTCCGGCTCTTTTTACTTCCTGTTGTTCCACAACCATGCCACCAGCTTCTTTACAATCTACTTCGTCAAGCGAAAAAGCGACGCAGAAAAATGCATTATAGAATACATTGAATTTATGAAGACTCACACTGGCCGGCCTATGCGATTCTTTCATTCTGACGGCGGTGGCGAATTCACCTCCAACTCCCTAGGCTCTCACTTCCGTTCCTTAGGAATTGTCGATGAAATCTCCCCTGCCTGGACACCAGAACTTAATGGGACGGCCGAAAGGAGCATTTGTACAGTGAAAGAAGCGACCAGGACCATGCTCATCACATCGCAACTCTCTCCCAGGCTATGGGCCGCCGCCACCTCAGTGTACATCTAAAATCGCCTGCTTCATACTCACACTGGAAAATGCACACCATATGAACGCATTTTTGGTTCACCTCCATCCTTAGCTCACCTCCGCATTTTCGGGATACCCGCCTTCCTTCATGTTCCGCGTCTCCACCGTTCAGTCTGGGCTCCGAAAAATAAATCCTTAATATTAGTGGGCTACGTTGATCAACCGCTACCACATCGACTCTACTGCCCACTCACATACAAAATCTGGGGTACGCCGAAGAAGGCCGGAACGTTCGATTCACTGAAACCATTCAGTCCATTGTACATCTCCACTGCCCCGTCCCTGTCACCGCGCCACCGCTCTGTCCGCCACTTCCAACACCGCCGAGTGCTCAACGTTCTCCGCTTGCGCCTATGACACTTCCGATTCCTGCTTTCACATCTTCATCTTCCTCGTTCTCCAACCGCTCCACTCCAGAGAGCCCAGCGACGTATGCCACGACCCCGTCCACACACACGATAATTACAAAGGACGACTTGTCCTATGAGTTTTCTCCCACTCCGTCTCTCATGCTGGAACTGCGGAACCGCAGCAAAATAAAGAAACCTGAACGCTTTGGCTTCTCTCATCTCGCTACAACGCATTCCGCGTCACAGTCCGATCCCACCACTGGCAAAGCCGCCATGGACAGCCCGAATGCAGCGCAATGGAAACTCGCAATGCAGCACGAATTTGACAATCATAATACTAACCAAACATGGGAAGTTGTCCCTCGTCCAGCCAACGGTAATGTCCTCGACTCCCACTAGGTTTTCAAAAGGAAACAACCACGACGGCTCCATAACACATCGCGCTCTCCTGGCGATCCGGGGCCACCGACAAATCTTGGGGACCGACGTGAACGAAATCTTTTCTATAGTGTGCAACTACGACACGCTCCGCACCTTTCTGACTGTCGTCACGGCGAAAAAACTACATCTCCGCTCGCTTGACGTCCAATGCGCGCATCACACCGGCAATCTCTCCGAAACCATTTTCTGTGAACAACCCCTGGGTCACACCGTTGGTAATCCAAACAACAACGTCCAAACTCCCAGGGCCTTCATGCTTACTTTCACTTAGTTCCTCATTTCCTTGGACTTGGCTCCTTCCTCGTCCGAACCATGCTTATTCATAGGCACGTTTTCGGTGCTGCTGTATGTCGACGATGGCCTGATTGCCTCCGCCTGCCCCGACACCATCACTATCTTGCTGGACCTCATCCACTCCAAATTCCCAATCAAAACACCTCCTCTCACTCACTTTATTGGTATCGATATTCAATTTCCTGCTCATATCCTATTAATTCGATTATTGATATTATTTCCGATTTAATCCTGATATAAATCGATCAGATTTAGGTTAAGTTTCAGTTCTTTGAGGTCAATCTACTTTTAACTTTGTATTATATATATTACTCGTTCTTCATAAAGTCACTTGTTTTTCGAGCATCAAACCCACCGGTTCTCAGCTCCGTTTATTTTGACATTCAACTGCTTGGGCGAAATTCCAATGAATTCGGAGATAAGATTACCAGACATTTTGTCGTTAAACAACCCGGGAAACACCATGATTAATTGTCGAATACAAATCACTAGACGTCTCGTTATTACTGAGATCGAAAAACTCCTCGTGACTTTTCATATCTTTGAAAATGTCACCTGTAAAAATCTCCAAACAAAACGCATCAGTGTCAGTCATTAATAAATTAAAGTTTTCGTACCAACTATAAAAATTATTGTATAAAGCTTTTTGCATGAAGAGTTTGCTCATTTCAAGATGGCACGTTCCAGCATAGTTAGGTGTAGTCAGAACCACTGATTTTTTTTCAGTTCCACTATAACAATGTTTTCAGAATATCGAAACTCTAAAAAACAACCCTTTTCGATAGCTTACAAGCTTTCTCAACATTAGTTACAAGTCGTTTTACACGCGTCTTACACTCAAAATCATACGACCGAATACAGAATTTGAGATGCTTTGTAAAGGTTTTTGTCGGAGTTGTTCGTTGCATTTTTTCCGAAATCGCAAATTCAACTCGATGTAACTTTTAAAATGCTGTTCTTGATTGTATACCATTCCAGAATGCAGTTTGGAAGATCCATTTTCTAAGTAGAACTTTAAGTTTCGATAGTCTAGCACGTACTTTTTCCATGGACCGAGATGTAAAATTAGCTTTTTGCATGTGTCGTATATATTATATTTCTGATTGTTTCTTTCCGATACACCAAGTTGAAAACTCGATAATTTAGACTGTACCACTGCTCTCTTTTCAGCAGCAAAGGATAATCTGAATGGCCAAAATGTATGTGGTCTGGATAATCAAAAACACAAAACGAGAACCCAACTTCATTTTCATCTGGTATCTCAAAATTCTTTCTGGCCAAAAAACTGACAGCTCTTTTTTTCTTAACCAACTGAAACCCTCTTTTGGTAACTTCTGATCTAGGAATTGACTCGCGCACAAACTGTTTGCGTCATATAACTGTCATAACATGGTGCTGTCATAACATGCTAAAAAGTTATTGTTTGCTTGTTACCTAAAACCTTTTCGAAATTTGACTAACACCACCTCTTTCCATTTCGTCAAAAAAATTAAACTTGTCGACATCAGTTAAAAGCTGTAATTCTGTTTTCGAGTGCAATTACGCACAATCATAAGTAAATCCAGTTAACGAAAAGTACTATAAAACCTCTAGTCTATAATCGCGTAGACATGAAGATCTAAAGACTTCAAATACACATGTTAAAAGAATGACATCAAGCCTCAGATAAAGCTCCGAGTAATCTTGGAACGTTTTGCAAAATCCTTCAAAAATACGTTTTGCATACTCATATTCAGCTTCTTTGCATAGAGATCCGTCGAGTGTATTAAAAATGTCGATTTATTATAAAACGCTCTGACAACTTTTGATCATTAAATACTTTAAAGGGCGTCAAATAATCATAACAGAAAACACTTTTGTGGAAAAGCATTTTAGCCTCATCTAAGCCAAATGATTCGACTAGTAACCTGTATTTTGACAAAAAATCATCTCCGTTTTTAGTCGTTTTTTGATTTTTTACAAGAGTATCTAAACCACTTGGTAGAAACATGAGAGAATATATCATCATCATCCTGTAATTTTTACAAATGATGCTTAAACACTTTTGTTTATTTGAAGGAATTAACATTGGATTTTTCTCATATTTGCCTATATAAGGAAGAATGTGAAGAAAGTCATAATTTTTAAAATTGTGAAAAACAACTGGAATCTTCTTTTGTAATTTAAAATTCAGATTACAATTCATGTAAGCTTTTCCAACATAGTTGGAATCAAACACATACTTATACTTACAAACTTCTCAAGACCTACCATGTTTTCTGATAATAATTCGATTTTCCTGGAGACCTGTATGATCAATTGATCATGATCTGACATGATTGGCAAAAAGATCTAACGTCTTTCTGTTTTGTTTGGCCAATAAAAACGGGATTTAGTTAACAAATAAGTTTTAAAATAACTGGAATGTCTAGCACAAGTGTCGTGAACAAAAGACATGTGATCTCGTCTCAACGATTTTGGAATTACTAATTCCCATTCGGAATCACAATCTGAGTCTCCAAAATAATAGTGTAAGTTATTTTTAAATTAAAAATTTCTAGGGACAGTGGGTTTTATTTTTTTCGAAGTTATTTAATAATTTAAATATATGGGCAAGTGTGGGATCATTTTTCTGTAACAATTGAATGTCTGACTTTGTTTCTGACCTTTTTTGTTTCAGTTTGGTTCGGACCTCCAGCGATGGGTCTGCTGTTTCTGGGACACTGACGTTGTTCTGAATACGTATAGTTTCATACCTACATAGTGTACATTGTACATGCGTAAGCATCCTTATAATGAGCTGAGCATGGAAATACTGTGCTAACTGCCTACTTTACGATGCAATCTTTACGAATGTAACTTTCACCATCAGAACACAGGATGAATTTGTAATCTATCTATCACGTAATAATTATTTTAAGCTTGATATTTTCGGAGAGTTTGAGTACAGCTCAAAATCGTCTCATTTTGTTTCTAAACTTTAAAACTTTTAAACTAAAGTGCATACCATTAATAGATTGTATTCTCCAACGAAGCGCGCAAAAGAGAAAAAAGGCGAGTTTGAGAGTCGTCGTCGTCGCACGCAAAGTTTTCGCACAAACGGAAATCTCATCTTATGGACTACAATAGACGATAAAAGGCCAAACCGAAAGTGTAATTTAGGAATGTGTGCACAATGCACATGGGAATATACAATGTGCAGGATAGGATAAAAAAGGATGAGAATTCGCATAGCGTCACCTGGAAATAACAGAAACTTTAAATGTATTTGTAGTATGTATAGCGTATCAAAATGCATGCAATGTGGCTGAACGCAAATGAACCTCTCACACAATGCATTTTGGATATCTCAAAAAAGGTGTGAGAAATTACAATGTGCAAATGAAACGTGAAATCAGGTACAACATTATTACTGTAAAAAGTAATAATAACTCATTAACGTTTTCTCGGGGACGAGAGGGTTGATGACACCGGACAACTTCCGGCTTCTCTTCAGCATCACCTCTACAGCAACCCCAAAAGCATTACTCTTTTTCATTTTAAACACGACCATTATAAAAATAAAAGTTAGTCTTTAAATAACACTCAAAAGGGAAGCAAAGAAATTTTTCCTTTGCATACCATAAAGTTACAAATCATAAGGGACTCAGTGAGCTGCAAAGTGCATATAGCATCATACACTGTGTAATTATAATTAGGTCGCGTGCACTGACTTCCGAAGAGATGGTTTTCCGAAGTCGTGTCCTCGATACTCTCGCGTCCCAAGGTAACGAAAAGATTTTAATTAATAAGTAGTGTCCAACACTATTCGTTGTTGTGTAGACTGGTTGGCTTTTGTCGAGTGTGCCTGTGTGCCGAAGCACCAAATCCCAGCGTACGCACTTACTATTTTTTGAATTACAACGAAGATGGCACACTGATAAATTGAGAACGTTTACTAAGTACCAATTGAAAGGAATGTTGAAAAGGAGGGGTGCCGGGTGCTGCTAATAATATCATGATTTATTACTATTACAATAACAATTAACTGTCTGTCGGCGTTTGCACAGCGAGGATATGTAACATACTTGCACATCACTATGTCCATGTATGTACCCATCTCTTCCAGAGGATATATAAATACGTACAATAAATAAGATACGTATATAAAGAGAAGAGTGAATAAAGAAAAAGGACTTCTGCTGTCCTTTAGTTTGTCACTAACTGTTTTTAATGGTTAGCAATGGCAGCAACAAGCTTTAAAAAACCTAAAAGTCCATTCTGAAATGTAAGAGGAGAAATTCTCCCATGCGGAAAATCTTATCCGATTGCCAATGGATCCCCACAAAACCGCATGATTTAAGAAAACAAAAACAAGCTGACAATCCTTGTGGACTCCAATGACCAGTAAATCTGAATAGCAATTTATGCACACGGACGTGAGGAGGAAGACGAGGAACAATTACCACCCACAATACAACCGTTCACCACCGAACGTACTTTCTCCACGGACGGCGAAACTGACTCTCTTTCAGCCAAAAAAGGCCGAATTCCACATGGCATTCCCAAACCACTTTCTCTCGGCAGTTGAAGCATAACTTGCATAACCTATGGAAGTGGATGATGGAAGAGAAAGCACAATGGAACTCTACGAACCTTACCAGGAGCAGCAAATACGGTCACACCTCGATAAGCATTTCTCAAAAGGACTCTAGGAAGGGGACGGTGAGATCACAAAGTGAAAATGCTATGTAAACAGAGACATTGAAATGACAACAAAAGCAATGCTCCTTTCGTTGGCAATTCTCCACATGATAATGAGTTTTCCCACTACAATTGAAGGATTCAATATTCAACATACCGTACCAGTCTGGAGAAAAGGGCAAACACCAATTCATCGCGGATACCATAGCGTGCGAATAATGATAAAATTATACCACGCATCTAATGTCCTCAGGAATAACACGTTATCACAAGTTCTTTTCGAATCAACACGTTATCATACGAAGTAAGACCGGATTGACCTCCAGCACACAGAGAGAATGGACAGTATTTTTGACCTGAAGGATATTTGGGAACCCAGGGTACTATAATATGGAACCAGTTCCACAACAAACGAAACGAAGATGCACGACACGATCTACATTCATCGAACCGGATTCAAAACCTAAATGGATGTAGAATTTGCATTCTTTCCTCTTGTATTCATTAATATAGGAATCATTCTGTGCATACTCCACACGAGAGACGAGAAAGAAAGCCGGATGAAACGATGGCAAAGCTATCATGCTGACAGATCACTTGATGAAGTTGAGTTGATCCATACTCAAAGTCACCCGAAAATGGGCGAAAAGTGAAACCACCAGCAAATTTACCGTCGTCTTATAATGTGGAGGATGCATAAACATGATTCATACAAAATATGATTGTAAATAACGGTCAAATATAACCTAGTTTACCCAAAAAATACGAAACAAGGGTTGTATAAATACAGAGCCAAACTCCGATGGAGCGCTATGATAATGACTGGGACAAAGTCGTTCCAGCCCGAGTGGAATACATGGAGTTGAATAAATATGAGAAAAACTGAAAAAGGGCACAGGTGAGCTACCCATGGCATGGCCTGGCCAAAATCCCGTTTGCTTCAAGCTGGGGCTCACGGACTTTTCGTAAATCGATTTAACTTTGACCTGACCTGAGAACCAAACAGTTGACCCAATCAAAAATTCATGGGTCAAATCGAGGTCACGAGAGGTTCTTCTGATTAGAAATAATAGTGATTTCCACCACTTGTAGTGACATTAGACGCGAAGAAGTTGTGAGACCATAAAGTTTTCTTGTATTCCTTCTTACTAAGGATGTGTTTAGATTTCTAGGAAGCGGTGAAAGGTGAAAGGCATTTGATAAGGACGCTGGATTTTGGACGCCACGCCCCCAAGCCAAGCCTCAAACAATGGACCCTGGAAGTGGAACGACATAATAATCACTATAATGACTACAGACGACATCAAAAGGTTTGGAAACTGGAAAATGTGAATAATTACTCAAAACCTTAAACATACCAAGAACAAAGACCAAGAAGTGATTAATTACAGTTGTTTTAATACAAAACATCAGTTCATGCGGGACAGTACTGCGTTTTAATGGATTTGTTCTCAAATGAATGGGCATTTGCGTGACCGATTCACATTTGAGTACACAATTACACGATTACATATTCGATCTTTTACGACTTTAGTTTGTTAATGATAAAGTTTGTTTTATTTTTAATTTTGTATTTCGTAAATTTCCCTTCGTCGCAATCTCAGTGACATGTGCACTTAACGCAGAACTCTGCCTGTAACACAATTTTGACATTGTAGAAACTTAACAGGACTTACTTATAGTTAGTTTTAATTGAATTCCGTAGAGGCGATAATTTTTAAACACACTTTCGATCTAAATGTTCCTCCATGACATGACACAAAGCACTTATAGGTTGGTTTGTTAGTGAGATTCATTTTACGGTATAGTGTCACACTGACACGTCAAGCACAAAAAACTACTGGGGTCTTGAGGACTTCAACTTCACAATGTGGCCACAAACTCGACACACCAACGCAACATGCGCTTCTTTCATGTGAGACAAAAATAAACGATTCTAAGAATGTCTATAACGGATAACGGCCAACAACTACCCGCGGCTATTTTAGTTAATGGTTTTTACTAACATACAGTATAGATACACTATCCTGTACTGTATATACCTAAAATACATGTTTGTATCTTATCTTGTATCACTTGTATGGAAGAGAAAACTTGTAGATTTAATTGCAAAATCAAAATACAACTCGTAATGTTTAGTACATTAATTGGTAAGTAAGCCACGCACTTATTAATGAACGCGCGAAAGTCATTCATCAAATTCATCATTCAGATTATTCGTTAAGGGTATGACATTATAGGGATTAAGGTAAGGTTACATATCAGTTGGGCTTCGCCAGTTTTGATTTGGACTCCGCATTTGACAATTCTGTGTAAATTCAGTAACGTGTATAGCCTTATTTACACAAAGGTAAAAGTAAAAACATTGTACTGCTGATTATTAGTGAAATCCGTAAATTAATTATTACGATTTGTGAATAATATTACTCCATGGGCACGTAGCACGTACTTACATTTATATTTCAAATGTATACCAACGAAGGTGATATTTATACTATAACTAAACTTACGACGACTATCAAATTGTTATCAACCTTCACCAACGATTTACAAGATCTTTGTTTCTAACCGAACGGTAATAATATAAAACATTTATTGTAATTACATTTACATATAGTACAAAGATTGTATTGTTTATATACATGATCTCAACGATCACAACGTGATGCATTTTCAAGAGGAGCTCATTTGCAACGAACGACCCTTACCTGCTTTACGCATTCTTTTTTGGCAACCAAAAATCGTCATTTTTTCTCACTTTAAAAAAAGAAAAGAAGTTGAGAAACAAAGACAATGAAAAACTGGTCAGTCAAAAAGTCAAAACGAAGATTTGACAATAATTTTTGAGTGAAGACGCCGAACGCCGTATGCATGAGTTTGCCAATGTAAACTTCAAGACAACATTTTGCATGCCAAATGCCAGGCCAGGGGGCCACGGGGCGAAATTTTGACAGGACAGTCGTGCTCAGCATTGAACAAGAATACGGTTTATTTTTCATTAACAATTCAAGAAAACGTTCGACATTCCGAAGTCGCGTATACGTTCACGTTCACGTTCTCCCAGATTTCAAGAAGATTATTTTTAGTGCAGATGTATTTAAACCGTTGGAATGACTATAAAATTAATGGACTTTCATTACTTTCATAATTGAAATCAAATAGCTGCTTAACGAAATAGTCCCTACTCGGCTCATAGCTAAGTTTCTTTAGGAAGGCGGATGTGTGAATGTTTAATGACAAGCCAGAAAACAAAAACCTCCCAATAGAATCTAGAAATCCAGAAATCAATAGCATAAAACCTCATCATGAACACAAAAGACAAGACAGGACAGAACACAACACAACACAACACACACACTTGTTATATTTACAAAGTAGTCTTTCCTTAACACCTTCAATAATGTCCAAACTAAATCTCATCATACACAGGAAGCTCAAGCTTATTTTCATACAAGAAAACGAACGGCGGTCCCAGTTCCAGACCAAGAGGAACACTAGCTCTAAAGTTGCGGTACCATCAGATCTGAAATTGAGACTTGGGGAAATGGCATATAAAATATTTCGGATAACATGGGAGGTAGCCAGTTTTGTAAAAGCCGTTCCATTTTGCTTTGTCGAAGAACCTGTAGAGGATTTGGTTATTCAACCGTTTCCGCACAAGTGGCAAGCAATCAGCTCTCATATGATTACAGGCCAAACAATTGTGTACACTTTGTTTCTTTTCATTCGGTTACCGGTTGCCTATGCTACATTTGGATTGTCACTGGAAATCATTTTTCATTTCCTGTTTATATTTTCCTATTTTTCCACCGTTATTTTTCGCGTAAACATCACGCGAAATGTAGATGAATGTGCATTTTTCTGGAAAGAAGGATTGAGGCTGGTTAACAGGATTACACGAGGTAAATACAATGTCTTTCTTTCGTTATGGTCACTCTTTCTAAAACCCAATTTTAAATGATTACATGATTTTATAATATTTTAATTACAGATAAAACTTCCGGGCGCAATGTTGTCAAACTTTGGATCGAACACACTTTTGTGGGCAAGCTGTACATTTTTTATGTACCATTAGTACTTGTTTTTTTCTTTGTATGTATAGGACTGAAAGTCATTTTACAACCGCATCTGCCGCAATATATTTGGTCCGTGATGCCATTGTGGTTTAGTTCAGGCTACTGTTTGGTATTTTGGGTGATCTTTGAGGGGCTCATGGGAATTCAGAACGCTGTCGTCGGCTTCATTTACGGCTATATCCTGCTCCTCTACACGTTCAGTATGAATTGGAACATGAGTCAACTGCCCAACTGTCAAACTGGAAAGGAGCACCGTCAGAAACTCATTTATATTCGACTACTGCATAAAATTTGCATGACGGCTTTTTCTCCGATTTTCCCAACGCTTCACATGACAGTGATATCACTGAGTGTCTGCTGTAACTACGCGGTCATTAAATTCGGTACCGAGAAATTCAATCCAATGGTAATTATGTGTGGTGGCATCTCCTTGTCAGCATCCTTCTTTTATGCGTACTACATTCTAGGCATGGGCAAGATTTGGGGAAATTCTGCTTCCGAGTGCGGGAGATGCTTTCCCAGGCACAACACCTCCCCGAATAGGTCGGACTTTCTTCTTAGGAAAATGCAGCAAAAAGCTCTAATGCCATTTGGACCAGAAATGGGTCCGTTTTACGTGATTAGGGCAGACACATGTCACAATTTTTGGGAAAATGTTGTCGACAATTCACTCTTACTATTGTCCATTTAAATCTACAGACAGATACGCCGAAACATACATAGTACAGGTTGTGCAAATGCCCAAAAGTTATTGTGAATTTAATAAATGCAAAGTCCAGACTGTGTAATTGAAGACCTTAGAATGTAATGTTCCGCTTTCAGTAACTGTACCAAATAAAATTTCCGAAAACAGAGGCCCACCCTGGGGAGGGACAGTTGCTTCGTGTACGACCTTGAAAAATCAAAATTCGGATAAAAAATGTTTTCAAAATAATTGTTTGCACTTTGTCACAAATCCTCTTGATGCTAATCCAAACCCACAAATTTAATGCAGGAACTTCCACGAATTTTAAAACGGACACCACCGTTTCAATCTTTCAATATACTAGTTTGTAGTTGCGATAGAATGTCTCCGGCAAATTCATGCCCAACTGAAACGTCATTGTCAAATTAAGTTCAAACTAAACTCCATAGTCAATTCCTGTGAAATAAAAAAATCTCTTTTGTTTTTCAAACGCGTTTAGTTGTTAATATTGGTTATTTAGTGCCGCCGAACAGAAATTAAAAATATGGAATATCATTTTAAAAAAAATGGAATTCAATGCCGAGTCTGCAAGACCATAAAAACGACCAAGAAATCCAATTTATTTGCTGGTATATATAGAAAAGCACGAGACGACAGACGACAAAGGTAACCGAGAATGAAAAGTTTATAACATTAATTTAATTATTATAAATTGTGTATGCATACATGTCCCCTAAAGTTGCAATTTCAAAATGGACCTAAAACTTCAACTTGGCACTCTACCAAATAGACCAAATTGGTTTCGAATGAAAGCTTGAGGTAGAATGGACTATGAATAGAAACTTGATGCCACCTGACTATTGCGATTGTTATTTACGTAAAGCAAATAATGAAATAATCAAGCAAATAAGCAAGCATTCAATACCAAACTCACATTCGATCACATTCATATATGTTAGTCGTCATAGAGTCGTCATCAATATCAAACAATGGAAAATAGCATGGGGATTGTAATTTTAGTTATACTTTCAACTTTTCCGACTATGAAACCACATCATATCTTAAAGGGTCAAGACCTTCAACTGAAATTAGACTGCACGGTGGTGGTTGTGACTTCCAACTCCAGTTCGGGGCATAGTGAGACTTCCCATGCAGGACTCAGCGGTCAGGAACAGCTTCTGCAGATTCTTGTCCGCCCAAGGCCGGGTAATGTCACGGGGAAGCTGGCAATTGTTAGTCATTTATGGGCGTTTGAGAACATGACTTCACATTTTAAACTGAGAAAAGAGAATTGCTTTTACACATTCATTTTTTCGGGTGCGAATACTACAAACTCAGTGGGCGCGGAAGTGACTTTCATGAAAGAGCAGTTCAAATACT
>JABASF010002691.1:0-13433 GCA_019776145.1 Harlomillsia oculata
TGTAAATGCTTTGTTTAACCAAAGCAATCGACCTCTGATTTACTAACTCTGAAATCTAAAATCCACTTTTCCAGCCAAATGAATTAAACCTAAACATAGTGCGGTATGCAATCGGTGGAACAAATCCTGGGAGCACCACATGCGAAATTAGTAATGATTTTCGACCAGGTGGTGCGACACAATCTTATAAGAATTCAGCGAAAGGCAAATACGACTGTAAGCTCAAAAATAGTTTTGTTTTTGCTTTAACAAGCAGAAATTACATTGAATTTGCATGCAAATCATTGGTTTGGTTAAGGGACGCGAGATAGTCGCCAAAGAACGGTTCTTCTAAAAGCAAAACTCTTGGGAGTAGACACGTTTGAAGCTTATTCCAGCAGCCCACCTCAATGGCAAGTTCAATGGCTAATTAAATAATAATTATCGAAAGCTGATTATGAATGACTTTCTGTCGTATTCTAAAAATTATTGTGCTTATTATTCAATTAAGGACCACGGTCTCGAAATGTTCCAAAGGAAGTGAAATGAGCATTTTCCCACCGGATTTTTTGCATGCAAACTTAAATTTGAAAGGCGTAGATAATTTCGTAGACTATGTAACTGAAGTAATTCGGCACTTTAATATAAATTATGGAATCAAGTTCACAACTTATTCTCCGTTTGATGAACCATCGGGTGTACTTGGAATCGGAGGTTGGGACGGAAAAAAAGATCGAGAAGGATGCAACATGCAACGTTCCACAATGCTGGAAGTTGTTCAAAAATTGTCCGAAGCTCTTCGGAACAAGTCATTAAGCCACGTTTCCATTTCCGGATCCGATGAAGCTAACTTTGCAGAAGAATTGAAAACGCAACAGTACTTTCTGAAACATAACGTTTCTCATTTAATTGAGAAAGTTAACGTTCATGCTTCCTTGGATTTGATTCCGTTGTTCACTCCGAGAGATCGGCTGGCACGCATTACAAAACAGCAAAACAATCGATTATGGATGACTAAAATGTACGAATCAATACAGTTATAGTCATAGTCATACTTTTTAAATGAATCAAGATCAACAATTGAATTATCTTAAGAAAAATTTAGTATGGTTAAAATCATATACTGGATTTTTTAAGGGATTGGAAAGGTCGCACCGACACTATGAAACAGAGTTTGGCCATTGCAACGCAAATCATCAAGGATTTAAAACAATTACGACCATCAGCTTGGTGTATGTTTGATTTTTCAGTAATTGATTCACTATACGCATTAATATTTTTAATATGTTTGAAAATGTAGAATGATTGAATTTTACAGTGTTATGGCAAGCTGTCCAAAACATAAACGAATGGGGTCTCATTAACGTCTCATTTGATGACAATGACAATTCAACAATACAATACAATCTTGCTTTTCATGCCATGATGCAGTTCACGAAATATATTCGAAAAGGATTCTCCATCATTCAAGTTAACGATGATGATTCCATTGCTGCATTTAATGCCAAGACGAAAGAACTAGTGAGTTTAGCTGATATTTTTAAAAATCATAGCTGATATGCAATGACTTGGAGATGATGAAAGAACTCTTTGTTTTAATCTTTTAAAATTATAACGCTGTACTTTTCCGAAGGTCATCGTAGTCGTTAATCCTAACGACGAGGAATCAGGTGTCAATAAAACAATTGAATATGATTTGGGATTGTTCAAGACTCTTGGGAAAGGAAGTGCCAGGAGAACATCTTTGTTGGAACGGCATAAACGGATATTCTTTCCGTCTGAATCCATAGGAGATACAAAAACGCTCAAATATGAAGCTCTACCAAGTGCATCAATAACAACATTTTTGATTGAAGATGCTACAACATTTGAAGATCAATTGAACATTGTTAGGAACGGAGACTTTGAAGGAGTCACTTACAAACCATGGGTTTTGGAAGGGTCGAACAGATCCGTAAAGAGAGCCACAAACTTTGCATACAATGGGAACTTTAGTGGAAATATCGACATGAGCATTGATGCGTCCTTTGGTTACATCATTTCGCAAGAAATCCAAGCTCCAGTGTCTGGTAAATATTATTTGACTGCTGCATGCTCAACGAACGGATTTAGAACTGTTCTGGGGGTAGGAGTCAACGGCATTTCCGGTACTAAAAACTTGTTGATTTCACGTTTCGGATTCCACCTGTATGGAATTTCTTTTGAAGCTAAGAGAAATGAAACGGTTAGAATTTACATGCAATCACGGGATCAGTTTAATCAAGCATTTATAGACGATGTTGTCTTACATTACCCTCCACAAAATACGCCGACTCCTGATACAGGAAATGAAAATAATTCGGTTGCTGCACAAACTACAATTAATATTTTGATATTCTTCGGTGTACTGTTTGCTTTTATTTATATTTAAATGAAATAGGTTTATCAATCCGGAAGCAATTTATTTGTAAGTACGTATAATATTGAATCCCAAAATTATATGTAATTTAATACATTTTCACTCTTTCGCAGTCATTGCAAAACATTCGGCAGCTTCAAAGATTACGTTCATTTGTGAACGGAGACCATAAACCGAATTGTCTTGGGTCCTGAGTCCTGGCATATTAGGCCATATTAGATTAAAATATCAATAAAAAATAAATGTCAAGACCGGAAACATTATTGAGTAAATCAACATGTCTGTATTATACACTTGTAAAATAACTTAGCAATAATGTATTATTATCAACACTTATGTTTTTCAATCTTACATTCATTCAATGTGGAGTGTTACAATATTATAAAACTTTACATGGAAAACAGGATTATACACGGAAACTAATACATCCGTTGTAGTCAAAACACTGATGTGATTTATGAGAATGCGCAAAAATATCACATCAGACATCAGTCACACTTACACAACACTAAATTAATTTTCTTGTATGCAGGGAATGTTTTTCCTGGCATCCTTGTCAACTAAGGCTCTTCTAGCTTTAGGAGTTCTTGGTGGATCCATAGTTCCTCCCTTTGCTCCAAACTATTAGCGCAAATCAATGGTATTACTGTATGCTTACGGTAATATGCTTAGATTACATAGCAGAGCGGAATGCAACTTACCCACAAACTCATGGAGGATAAATTATTTCGCAATGGTGTGGTGTTGTCTCCTTTTTGCGATATGCTGTCTGAATCCGGATTGTGACGGCTAGTAAATAGCGGACTCATCATTTGTGATACTGTACGTTTCAACCGGCTGGGAGTTCCGCTTCTCGTAATACTTAGTGCACGAGATACCTTAAACATATTGGTGAAGAAATGATTTTACACAAAGCTTTATAAGAAACGATAAACAAATCCACCATTCCATTTAGTATTCAACGTTACCTTTTTTGTAGTTTTAGTTGCAAACTTGGCTGCCTTCCCAAAAACTGAAGAGCCTTCGCTAATGTGAAGTGCAGATGCATCAGCTTTGGCAAACAAGTATTCCTGTAGGTGCCATAATTATCGTAAACGTCTTCAATGTTTCAAGATAACAAATTCAAAAATTACGATAAAATAATCTTACATAGTCGACACGATCGACAGCTCCCGCAACTTGCTTGGCGAAAAACGTCACTGTAAACAACTTCGTCCAATCGGGATCTTCGGGAGTTGTAAAAGCCAAATGCCTCTCCTTTGGTTCATTAGGAGCTCGAACAACAAATGCGAAAGCTGATTGTCTGTAATTAATGATTTCATGATTAGTATTTCTGTATTTCACAGTCTTCAAAGTACGTACATTAAGACATAAAGTGTCATTTAACAGCTTGAGAATATTAAGATCTTACAAGTCAGTAATATCTACAATTTTCTTGATATGAGCAAACTGTATCCATTCTAAAAACTTGTAACGTTTCTGTTGATGACCAAGTGCATGCGGCATAATGGATTTACGAGAAGTTGCTGGACTGGCACGAGATAAATTCGCAACAGATGCTGCAGCAGGTAAATTTTTATTTCCACCCACTACTCGACGTTTCAGTACTTGAATGTGATCCGTGAACACACACAACGTAATTGCATCTTTCTTTTCACCCCACATATCAGTCAACGCAGTCACGTCCAATTTATGAAGCAAAGAGCGATGATCAGACAGGAGCTCCACCTAAAAAATGCAGATAAAAATTAATGCATCTTGCCTTATGCTCAATGATGAGTTGATGAGTAGGAGTAGTAGAGTTACTTACTGGACATCCGTCAATCTCATGAAACGTATCAAACATTGTAATCCGTGCTTCCGTTCTTCGCTTTTCTTCGTTAATAGTCTGATTAACCTTATTAATTGCATCCAACCCTTTTGCAATCCAGTCCGCATCGGGATTTGTTTTTGGAGTATGTTTGGCTAAATTCATCAGTATTAAAGCAGTAGAAGGTAACCTCTGCACTGGCCGAATCATAAAATCTGCCAACGTCTGCTTTCCGCATTCTGGTCGACCTATTTTTACAGCACAAGCAACTATAAGCATTTCGCTGTTTGCCTCATTTTAAATCGATGCTAAAATTATTACAATTACAATACCCTGTGCGATTTTCAAGAATGCAAAAAATCTTGGCTTCTCAGCTTCGCACCGCATAATTTCATTCTTGATTGATTCAAAGAAATTGATGAACGGTTCATACGACTTCCGTAGTTCGTTTTTCTGCAGGACGATATCATCAACAGACAGTCAGAAATTCAGAAAGTCAGAATACTTATCACGTACGTTTTCACAAATGATGGTACGTATTGTATTTGTACAACTTACATATTTAACATATATCTGGCCAATTAAATTTTCTTCGTTCCAAGGCTCGCTAAGCTGGAAAATGTCCCTCAACATTCTTCTATGTAGAGAATAAATTGCCAAAACGGGGTGAAAAATAGTTTTAATTTCCAGGCTGTTCAATATGCGTCCACCAGCTTGTTCTTCATTTTCGCAAGGTTCCTTGAAATTCTAAAGGTAGCATAAGTACAATACAATCAAGTCAATGTTTACCGGGACCACTCGCAGAGAGCCAGTAGAATGTCTTACTAAAAGGAGTAACTTACTTTAACAATATTCATCAGAACGGTCACATAGTTTCTTTCAGTTTGCAACAGCTGAATATACTCAATGTGTCGAGGAGACATCGATTTCAAATTTCCTTCAGCAGCATTCACAGCAACATTAACTTGCTTCAGTATAGAAGCAAATTCAACATCCGAAATTACATCCTGAGATTGTTCCAAGGATTTTCCGCCCAAATTAAATTTTCCTGATTCTTCAACTACTTCCGCAAGAAGTGGAGTACTGTCAACGCGATCCAATGCACTACAAACAAAATTAATGTGGATGAAGCAAAATACCCAAATGACGATCGACGATCGATTCCTTTGATTCTGACCCTAACCCGTTTTCTAATGTTCTCCAGCAAGTCTTAATTTCCTTGTGCTTTAATTACATTCTATTTCTATTGGCACTTGGTTTTCGTGATTACCTATAAAAAACCAAGCGTGGTTCCGGAAGATGTGCATATAGTTACGAACATTGAAACTCCAACCGAATGCGCAATGAGGGTTCTCAACTTAACCGAAAGTACGCCTATACGTACGTAAAGTAGTCTGGGTGCGTACATAATCAAGGTCGTCGAACGACCTTGATAGTGCCAACAGTGAAATCCTTCACTCCAAATCCAATTCATTTGAACAATCAGATATAATATAACAAAACAAAAATGAACTCACCTTACAAATTCACGCATTCGCTTTCTCCTTTTTGGAGCCGCTGAACCAGAAGTTCCTGATTTTGGGGTGCTCGCATCATCGCTTAGACCAAACGTAGGGCTTGTAAACGAACTGGGAGTTCCAATACTTACGTCAAACCCCACTTCATCAGCGGATTTATTATATTGTTCAAGTAAGTATGGTGTTTCATCAGCACACGCCTCGATTTGAATGCAACTCCAAAACCATTCAGCCCTCAAGATTTTAGCCCTTTCTGAACAAAAGTTTTGTTTGTCATGACTGTCACCGTCTTGATTGTCGTTTACGACCTAAAGCATTAAAAGTATACGTTACAATGTGTTGACTTCGAATTTATAGTCCGTCATAAATACAATAACGACTCATTGTTACAACTGTAGAACTCCAAGCACGCAGCAATAAGCATCCCCATACAGTCAAGTCAAATGCGTAGTACTTTTAAACTGAATAAGCAAAGGTTTATTACGTACATGAGATGGATCAAGATCAAACCGGCGACGCTTAGAAGGACTTTCAACTTCCGATGGGTCATCAACAGAGGAGCGAAGAGCTAATACTGTAGGCGAAAGTGGTTTCCTCACAACATTCTGTTCCACAACACTCGCACTGCCCCTTACCTAAAGTTAACGTTTATAAAGCACATAAATATACAACACACCCAAAATAGCAAGCTTTCGTGGTTAATAATTTGATCCCATGTAAAATGCATCTACATTGATACAGGGCGCACCAATGAAATGTTATACCAATGAAAAATTTGAAAAATGAACATTTGAAAAGGAATATCAATAAGATGATCATAATCGACGGTACGTAACGAACAAGACGAGCAAACGACTTAAGTCAAACAGATATTAAAGCAGAGGACTTTGAATAACACGCAATGAAAATCTGGTTCATAGCTCCTGGTTGTTCCTAATAGAGTAATAGTAATAAATAACGCACGGCAGCACTCAGCGCTAGCACCCAAAGAACTGAAGATCGCCCAACGGCCCAAGGTCACTTACAAATAAAATTACGCTAAAATTACAGTCAAGCATAAACTTACAATGTGAGTTGTAGCCGGATCGTCAACTCCAACAATTTCTCCCCCATTTTGCTCCACAAGGTTGATCATATTGGTTCGTTCCCTTCTATCAAATCCATCCAATGCTATTTTGCATGAATAGAATGCTCTAGCTTTTTTGAGCTCCTGTTTCAAAGAAATACGAATGTTAACGTTAATGAATTTAACTTGAACCTTTGTAGTAGCATGAGCATCATCCCCGTCGTCCCTTTCAAAACTTACCATGACTCTACGAAAAGTTGGAGGATCAATGTCCGAAAATCGTTGCTTCCATAAGTTTTCGATCCACTCTAGAGTTAATATTGGTCTGCCCAAAGCAACGGCATCACGATACTTGTTACCTCGGCATTTGGCAGTCACTAAATGTGTCATTTGGGTACCACTGCTGTCCCAAAATGTCCCATCCATGTACATTATTTTACGGCGGATTTCACGCTTGGAAAACAATCAGAGATATACCTTCATTAGACAATGACAACTAGTAAACCTCATTTCCACTGACAGAAAAAACTTGAATTATGTATTACCAATTCTTCCTTTAGCTTTATGCCAGTAACAGATATTCTAAAACCGGACAAATGTCGGCAAAACAGCGGGTATTCTGATGCTGGGAACTTTCCTCCAGTTCTACATGCTTCAAGAACAATAGGAATGCCATAAATCATTGCCCTGGGATTACACTTCTTTTTTAATGATTCGAAAACCGGTCCCCCAAATTCTTCAAAAACGAAAATCGCAGTTTTGAAATCAATTCTATCCCCATTTATGTTGGCATCTTCGAACGACGCTATTTGTAATTTCATAGCCTTCAAAATAATATCAAAAGTATTATTCATTACAATATTCTATGCAAAAATGCGGAAATATAGCATTTAAGCACTCTTAAATGCTATATTTGAAGGCATGAAGGCATGAAAATCACCTTGAGCGCATTGATTAATATCTCATTTTTGAACAAATGGTTCCCAATCAAATAAGCCGTAGTTGCAATTGCTGAATGATGTTTTTGAGTTGTGGTTTGAGGACTGCTGTTACTTGCTGTGCTCATCGGAGAGAACATTTCTGAGGGATCATCACCTGTGGTTTGTGACACAACTTCCATTTTTTCAGATGAACCAAGTAAACAGTCTTGCAAAGTCGTCATTATTGTTCCACAGTTTCACTTGACGCCGCTTTCCGTCTACGAACATTAAAAAAACGTATAATACAAAACAGTTAAATGCAATTTGAATTAGACAAGTTAAAACGGACTACGATTAAGTAGCAAAGTAGTTGACAGTTCAGTCCTTAACCGTTAAGCCAACCGTTGAAATGAACAAATGAACGATAATGATAAATGAACTATTATGATAAATGGTCTTTTGGAACATTGTCAACTAGTCAACAATCACCGTCAGACAAAATAGCATCAGGAGAAAATATTAGAAAGTAACGATACTGTTCATTCATTGTTGCTGTCTTGATGATGATGACTCACAATTTCAATGACGTTTCCAGGAATTCACATTCACAGCCGAAGAATTAGAATGATAGTGACAAAATTGTGACCAAATAATGTAATCAAAACAAAATAAACTGAAACTCACTTGTTGTCACATTCTATTTTCTATTCACCTTTGGTTATTTAAAAAAAACTTGAGCAGGTAAAATTTAATTTGATCGGACGGAGTGGCACTTGAAAACTGGAGTGTAGCTGGATGACAATGACAAAGAAAGAACGGCGGTTGGGATTTGGTTGGATTGGAGCCTTTGGAGTTATAGTTGGAGCTTGTGGATCGGTTGGTTGCATTCGGTTGCATTCAAAACGAAGAATTCTCCTCCTGAATGGCTTCACAGTCCTGCAACGGGCCAATGAGAGAACTCTCATCCGCGGCAATTTCGTTTAAGTAAACAACTGTGTTTTCCTACACTTTCCTTTGTAAAATGGATCACAATTCACAATAATGTTTGACAGTTTAGAAAGTTGCAACTTTAGTTTCAATCTGGTTTAGCGTTTTAAAAAAATTGAATCACTTCATTTATTGTATTATATTGTGTCTGTGTGACTTCATCGTGAATCCTGTTAACATCGTGACGGATACTGTATAACGACTGTAAGAAATAAGAATGCATCATCTGCACTGTCATGTCAATTTTGTGACATAACGCGTATACATTTCGTTTTGCTTTTTGGATGGCGTGGGGAGGGGGGTTCCGTGAACTTAATTGACTGTAATGTAGTCGTAGAAGTCGTATTCGTCCAGTGTGGTCCGTAGACTTACGACTACGACCTTCGCAGTTAGCACGAAAGGTACGGAGTTTTAAGCATAATAATAAAATCCACACACGAGAGCCCTGATCCTGTCCTGATACTCTTGATAATTTTGTTTGGATTTTAAAAAGCATTACTTTTATTTGTGTTTTATTTTAGTTGAAGCAGTTGAGAATGACTGCCACCAAGAAGGGAATATTGCAGTTAGACGGAGCTTATGAAGATGACGAATCTTGTTCTACCCCATCTTCAGACGACTCTACTAGCGAAGAAGAGGAAAGCGAGACTGACAACGACACGAGAACTGATCAGTCGTCGTCGTCGTCCCGTCTTCTAAGACAGCGGAATGTGTTCACTAAAAAGGATGACAGCAAATCAATACCTGTCAGAAGTAACGTGAGATTACTTCGAAGTCGCGTACAACCTGTAACTGGAAAACCTCAGAAATCGAAGCCACAAAATTGTAGTGATTGTCAGAAAATCTTTGGGTCACAAGCATCTTTGAATCGTCATTCGACATGGTGCAAACGGAAGAAGCCAAATAGCAATGACGAGCGAAATGTACAACAGCAAGTTCAAAAGAGTAATGTTTCTCCAGCTTCGCCAGTGAAGAAAGGTCGCGGTCGACCTCGAAAGCAGGTGACACAAACACAAGTGACTTCAAATAGCAGTACAAACCAAGAAATACTTCCTGAGACAGATGAGATATCACCTCAAGGGCCTTCTGTTACGTTACTAAATGTTCAAAAGGATACTAGAAGTCCTGTCATTCATCAGAATGAGGGTCCTGTTACGTGTTCTAAATGTTCTTTAACTTATAGAACGATTGCATCGTACACAACACATACTCAAACGTGTGCTGGCGATGATGATAGCAGTAGCTCAGAGAATGTGTCTGACGATGATCAAAGGTTATCATCGTCTCCCGTGCATCACCAAGAAGTGGAATCACAACCTTTACAAGAAACTGAAGAAAATGAGAGCATACAGCAAGAATATTTCGAATTAGAACAAGAGTATTCATCTAACAATATCCAGACTGATGACTTGCAAGAGGTCATAGTAAAAAGTGAAAGCGAAGACAGCGTTGTTTGTGAAGATGATATTGATGCGAAAAATTTGGTAGAACTCAACACGGACGAAGCAAGTTCTTCAATTGATTGCGACTCTGGAAATACCAGCATTCTTCTGGAGCAATTGAAGATTCCAAGTAATAACGTCCAACCTGTAGTTGTAGTTAGCAATGCTGGTAATCCGCAAAATTATTGGCCATCATCGACAGTCGCTTCAATGGTTTCAAACACTAGTCAGAATGTCCTTAAAACATCCACAGACTGCATTTCTGATCCAGTATCACGAAACAGTGAATTTTTGCAAAAAGCGTTGTTTCTTCCTTCGTCGTCCACAACATTACAGTTTCCTACAGCAGCTAATAGTACAGTATTTCAACAGCAACATAATAACAATAGCTCAACTTCTGGTGCAACTGCAACGACTTGGTGCACTCCTCCCGTACAGCCTCAGACACGAGCATTTTCTTCATATTATTCGAATAGAAGCGTTCAAAATCCAGACTTTTCAAATGGGGGTCATTGTACCTAATGCAGCTTATATACCGAATCCACCATCGAGTTTGTCTAATTTTATCAAGCCTGAAGTTTTACAACCAGTTCAGATGGTTTCCCAAGTTCCTCAAAATACACAACAATCTGTACATTCTGATGTAATGTGGAGAGTTTCGAATCATCAACTGCTAAATCACAATAGTAGTAATGTACAACAAACCTTTACCACATCGCCACAATTCACAACAGAACACCTTCCAGTACAGTTTTCATCCCCAATTCAAAATGCACAACAGATGAGTCAGCCAAACATTTCAATGCCCATTGGTGCAATGTCTCAAATGATGCAATCGCCACATCAACATCAGCATGGGCAGGTAGTCCAACAGAACCATAGTCACATGCCATACACACAACTAGAACAAACTTACACTGTTCAGGATTCGAATGGGCAAATCTACACTATTAAAATTCCTATTAATGCCGTAAGCGCACATCATATAACCCAACAATCCAGCAATCCCGTATTCATGTCGAATACAAACTATCCAACAATGCAACCCACTGCACCCCAGTCAAATACTCAATTTCATCAAGCATCCGTAGTACAACCGGACCAAAGCATATCACAATACAGTTTACTGCCAGACAACATTCGTAGTGGAGATATCATGCCAATACAGGGATCTCAATTGCAACAAAATACTCAGAACTATCCTGTTCAACAACAACTTCCTACTTTAATGCAGCAGCATCAGTCTCTAATGCAACAACAATCTGCAAATATTGAGCACCAATTTCCATTAATGCAACAAACTTCTGTGCTATTGCAGCACCAGCAGCAGCAACTACTACAACCTCAAAATCAGCAACAAAATATACTGGAAAGTGCATATCCTTTAATTACTCAGGAGCAACCACGGTCTTCTTTTGCAATCATTGATCCAGCAAACGCTGCTGCTCCTGGGACTACTGGAAACATGAACTCAATACCTCAACCCTTTTCAATGAACAATGTCCCACAACCTAATCATGTTCGAAGTCAGAATCCGAACTTTTCGAGTTTGAGTTGCAAACCTGGCCAACACGTTTCAGCAACTGGAATTTTAAACCCGTCAACCGTATTCTAATGTAATGCAAAACAAAGAAACTGTTTCCGCACAGCCTATGTCAATCACAAATCCGAACATGCTGCACCCCAACCATGTCCCAGCACAAAATCCAGCTCAAGGAAGTCATCCCTTTGTTCTTCCATGGTCCAATAAAAGCAACAAAGCCGTAAAAAGTACAGGTAACGAACGTAGCGGAGAAACGTCAGACGCCTCCAGTAATTCGTCGTCAAACTGGGCAATTTCCAAAAATTCTTCCAGCAACAGTTGCATCCACTTCGACCACAACAACTTGCACGGCTACGAACAAGGTACTTCCGCCAGTTATTGGAAAACCTTCCATGGTTAGCCCAAATATTGCTGTTGTTCGTCCCTTGGAACACCCACTTCAAAGGATCTCAGATCAGATCTCACAAATCGAGTCGACGTTCAATAATAATGCTCAATGTTCGAATACAGTAATTCCAGTTCCAGTCATTCCACATCCACAATCGAGGCTTGTAGAAATCAACTCAAATCAAGCTGAAAAGATATCGCCTTGTGAAGAACAACTTTCTACTTCCATTCAAGAATTAGCCACTGTTCCTGCATCCCCTGCACATGCAGACAAGTCCGAAGTATCTAGTTCTTCAACAACTTTACATGTGGACGTGACAAAAGACTCTTCGTTGCCTAATTTGAAAATGACTAAAAGTAAACTGGCAACTCGTAAGAAGCAGGTTTCAAGAAAGCAGAAATTCCCTGTAGAATCCAGTCTTATACCACCAACACCAACTAAATCTGTGAAAGTAACACTACGAGCAAAACCGGGAGAGAATTCATACTCTATCAACAATTTTAGTGAGTCTGAAGGTAACTCGGTTGGACCCATGCGCTGTGTCAAAATTAAAGCAGTGATAAAATCTGGACAACAAGCTGGTAATACAACTGAATTCGTCATTCATCCGGTTGTCCACACCATCCCTATACCCTTTTCTGATACGGACGATGTAAAAGCAAACAGAACAATTTCAGAAGACAGCGAGGAATCTAACATAGAATCCATTACAATATCCCCAAATTCGGATTGCGATTCCTTAAGATTAGTAAGTTTATATCAAAAATTAAAATACTTTGAATATCATTGTATATTGACATTTTTCTCTCGTAGACTCATCGAGTTGTTATTGTTTACGAGGCAAGGTGTCAGGATGCTGTAATTTTTCGATCCAGTGATGTTCACGCATTGTGGGCTCACGTATTTGAAATCGTCCAAGGAAGAAGACTGTTGCCCAACAAACCACCTTTGTCGTACCCGTCAACAAACATTTCATTGTCAGGTGCGTACCTGGTTAATGCGAACAATGCGTCAATAATCATAATGCGTCAAACAAAGCATTCCTCAATAAAGTGTAGTTCATCACGGTCTTTTTATACATTTCATTAGACAACCAGCGTAATCTTACGTGCAGATTCAACGAACTTGGAGTTATTCACAGAGCTGTTCAATTTCTCATGTCGCAACTTCCTAATTTTAAGGAGGGTGCAGTCACACAGTTTCGATTGCCAGAAACCTCTGATACTACCTTTGAAGATTGTCCTCTACGAATTAACGAATCGGGTTCCGTTCGATTGGAAGGATTCGCTGGACGAAAGCCTTTCGATATGTTTGGTTGGTTAGCTTCGCTTCATAGAAAGCATCCGTTTCCTGGAAATAAATGGTAAGTTTGAAATCCCAAAT
>JABASF010002692.1:0-13431 GCA_019776145.1 Harlomillsia oculata
AAAAAGGCTAAAATCGTATCCAATTCGGGCAAACTTGTGCGCCAAAGTACCAATATTCCACGAAGCACATTCATTTTGGAATTCGGCAATAATTTTACCACTTGTTCAGTTTAAAAACTAACTTGTGAAGATATTCAATAGTTTTCAAAAATGTCTCTATTTGGTCGCAGTATTTTGTCAACAATACGGGCTTTGCAAATACCACCATTGTTGTTAGCCACTGGACACCGGGCGATTTCCAGTAGTCCAAATGTATTTCGAAACGTGAAAGAAGGTATAATTTTTTGGGAGGTTTTTTAAATTTTTTATCTTAAGCTTGTACGGCAGATTGATGTTTCATGTTGATTGTATTGACTGACAGTTCGCACATCTGAAAAGGACGGTGTGACGACAATCGAAGGCATTGATGTTTCATCACCCCGAACTCAATACGTCATCCAATATCCGGAAACGTCTTGTGAATGTCCGCTTTGTCGATTTGGTGTACAAGTAAAGCATACTGTAAGTTTTTTGGTGAATATATTAATATTTAAATATATAGTAAACCATTTTCGGAATGATAACGTTTAGTTTCATTTTTGTTTCAGGATGTACTCATCATTCAGCAGTTCATTGATTCGTACGGAAAACTAATACCGCGAGACGTTACTGGTTTGTGTTATAATTCCCATAGGAAAATGAGATACCTAGTAGTTATGGCCGAAAAAGCAGGTAGTCATTTGTATCATTAAAAACATAGCAACCTTCGATTGCATTTTGGAAAATTAACTACAATTTTCAATCTTCCAGGTCTCATAACAAAACGGAATCGGATTACCGGTGAGAAAAGAGAGCTCGTGGGATGGGAAAAGCTTAACAAATACTACGATGAATCCATCATTGTAGAATTTCTTCAAAAACGTAGACATAAATGTTAAATTGTAGTTAACGTTAAAGTCTGACATGTCATGTTGTCCGTGGGAAGAGATGGTGTTTTGATGGTATGGACGTTGTCGATTATCGGACCAGTCGGACGATAAATAATGAACGTGGAGTATGAAGAATTGCTTTATTAGCGCACAAGTACTGTTCATGTAATTTATAGATGATTGATTAAAGCTTAAACATTTGGTATGACTACATTTATACCCAAACCTTGACGGTGGTGCTCTTTACATTTATTTTATTATGCTAAAAGTCATTTTTATTTAACTTTAAAAGCGTAATTTTACATGTAGTAGTAGTAGTACTAATTCAATTTGTACTCCACGTTTGTCTATTTCGACTTCGGACAATTAAAATGAAGTCCATTATTATTGAACCCCGATATCAACTATTAGTTGCAGTGTTTCTCTTGCTCAAAGCCAGGATTATTTTGGAAAAGATACTCTGCCTGAAAATAAAATCATTGTAGAATGTATTATGCATATTTGAGATGTAACGTAACAATTTATGGTTTTATTTTTATTGTTTATTCTTTGCTTACTAAAAAGTCGATAGGGTCATCCGGACGTACATTTGTAACTTCCATAAGACCTTGAGTCAAAATGGGAATGACATTCGCCATCAGGTAATTGCGAATTGAGATACTGGAAGCTTCTTCTTGCTCGAATTCTTCTCTTTTAAGCATTTCCATTTTTTCCATCTTATCGATATAGAAGCAATCATGAAATCAGAATACATCAATGAGATTATGAGCCCTTTAGTATAATACGGATCTATGAAAATACCCATTTTTCAATATTGGCTCTGCGTTCTTCCATTTCTTTAGGATCCAAAACTTTCGTTGGCTTATCTACTGTGCTCTTCACGGAGGTCGAAGCTTTCTTCATGCTTTTACCTGGAACGTGGGCCGAGGCAATCGGGCGTAGAAAGTCAGCGTCACTTTCAGATTCAGTCTCACCGACGGCTTCCTCTTCTTCGCCTACATTTTCCACTTCCGAATGTTCAGTTTCTTCTTCTTCTCCTCCACTGACTTCCGTTTCATCCATCAATAATGCTTCGACAGACACCCACTTTAAAAGCTGACAATGTTATGTACACAATATTGTATGTAAAAATCCTGACACTACATTCAATAATTCGATCGTCTGAACACGTCTGAAAACGTAAAGAAACTTAAGTTTTAGTTTCAACCATCAAGCCATAGAAACTTCATTCACGAGAAAACGCTACAGTGTTCAGTGTTCTAGAATTTTATCTAATCTCATACTTAATACCTACTAAATGTACTAACAAGGAAAAATACTTTGCTGACACCCGGGGTCAGCGAAATCACTGTTATTTCCAATCAGGAGACCCTTTGATCACCTTGATGTGACCCATGAATTTTTGTCTAGGTCAACTGTTTATTCATGAGTTCAGGTCAAAGTTGAATTGATTTGTGAAAACTCAGTTAGCCCCAACTTGAATCAGACGGGAATTTGATCATGCCAAAGGTTCAACGTTTTGTTACTAATTAACTTCGTGATGTAACAACCTCATAATTGAGGGAATCATGATGATGATGACTCAACAAATAAATGAATAAGAGAGAAACGAATTTTGGTAGAGATTTGATAAACCAACATAGGAATATTGCAACTTTGCAACCACCACCGCACTTTATTTTCCAACATATACTGTGTTACAAGTTTCACATCTTACTTTTTTTATTAGTGAAATCGGCAAGGAATACGCTACGCCCTTGAGTTTAATAGTTGAATAAGAAGTTGAAGATTAAGAAGTTGAAGTACTAGGATAATGGATAATCAATCAGATAGTGAGGAAAGAAGAAATTGGATGAAAAAACAAGGAATTCAACTCATAAGTGCTGTAACCACGGCTTTGCTGTCCAAACTACGAAGATCTGTGTACGTTTGGCCATTACCAACGAAAACAATAGGTTTTCCAGTGATGTAAGCCATGGACACTGCAGCTCCAACCTGGGACATAACATAATACACGCGGACATTAATAATCGTAATCACCAAAATTTACTGACCGTGACCACTGACCACCAAGAACCCTAACGCTAAGCCACAACTTGCTTGTGTAAGAAAGTATTTATTTTAACAACCTAAAGTTTATTTATAAGACTGAAACAAACAACTTAATAATACCTTATCATCAACGGTGTCGAATTTAGTCAAAACGATTCCATCGATGAGACGAGGATTATTTTGATCACGATCCGAGAAATCAGCCAAAGCCCGATTGAACTTTACAAGTTGATCCACAGCCTCGTTTCCAACAAGCGCTTCTCCAACAAACAACACCAAGTCTGGATTGTTCACTCGAATCAACTGCAAATGAATTATATATTGAAAGTGAAATTTGAAACCGATACATGGTACACACAAAATCCAATATTAGTAGTATTTTTGGCATTATAGCAATACAAACCTTAGCAAGTGCTCTCATTAGTGGTTCATTGTCTTGCATTCGTCCAGCAGTATCAACCAATACAACATCAAACCGACCGTCTCGAGCAAAGTTAATTGCTTCTGCCGCTACACCCGCAGCGTCTTTTCCATAACCTAAACGATGTTCATGATATTAGTATGCGACTACAACACTATAACAATGTAGAGCAAATTCTCCGCACACCTAAGAATTAGCTTATCAACTAACCTTTCTCATACAAGACCACAGATTCAAGCCCATTCTGCGGTGGATGAAGAGCGTTCAGATGTCTTGCATGAGTACGCAATTGTTCCACTGCTCCAGCTCGAAAAGTGTCGCAAGCAGCTACCAGGACACGAAGATTGTTCTCAATGAGCCAGAAGCAAATCTAAAAATTATGATTAATAGTTATACACACACAACACGATCTATAATCTTTAATAGCTGCAACAGAAACTAAAACTATTGACGTACTTTTGCCAAATTGGTTGACTTTCCAACACCGTTTACTCCACAGAAAGTAACGATAAACGGCTTTCCTTGACGCTTAGATTCCACTGCATCTCGCAAAAGATCCACTTGTTTCTCAGGACGCAAGAGTTGGAAAAGGGATTCTTCCAAGGCAGCTTTCACAGTGGCATTTACAGTAGAGAAAGTTCCCAAAATCTAATTTTAGTAGTGAGGAAACATTAATACAAGTTTTTAAATGGTTGATACACAACTTTTAAAATATTTTAATTCTACTACATCGTACTTTTCCCTCTAGTTTGGCTCCCACACTGTCACAAAGCTTGGTTGCAACATCAATGGCCACATTTTTCGCCACTAAATGATCTCTTAATTTCTCCAAAGCTGGTGCAATGTCATTCTGAGTGATAGTTTTCCCAGAAACCAACCCTTTGAACATTCGACCCATTATACTCTCGGAACCTTCCGACTTCGTATTATCAACATATTCCAAAGCTTTAATTCCTCCAGCCATTTTCCCGATCAGCTGTAAAATAAGCGTACATCTATTACAGCTTGTACTACTCATCGATTGACGAACATTGAAAGTTTAAATTTAAAGTTCCGAAAAATAAACTTGCATACAGCTTTATTGGGCACAAATGCCTGCATTGTAACACCAGCATCGTCTTTCGTTCTATCCAAGGAAGCAGCATCCTTGGAATTTCCCATCAAATCCCACACACGAGCTTCCTTTCCTTTCTTACCATCTTTTCCACTAGGCACCTTTGGGCTTTTGCTAATTAAAACACATCAAAAGTTTACGTGCTGATACATTATAAAAATTATTTTTATGTCATCTCATTGTGCAATGAGTCATTGAGGTTATCCATGAAAACAGTATCAAGACAAATCTTACGGAGCTTTCACTACTTTTCTTCCACCCGGACCCCTTTGAGCGGCCATCATTCTGACCGGTTGCAAATGCGGTGGAAGTTCAGGAGCGATATTTTCTTGACTTCCGTTAGATTGTCCAGAATCCTCTTCTTCTTCAACTTCATTTTCGTTCAAATTACTATCAACGTGCTTGACGTGCTTAGCTTTTTTACCAGTTCCACTCTTTTCTTTTTTACTCTTTTTTTGTTCATCTCCAGGACGTTCAATCATGGAAGCGACAGTCTTCTTTGACTTTCGTGACTGCTCGAAGGTGCGCATTTCCTTCGGTTGCTGAGACACTTCAAAGCTCCATATTTCTGCAGCACGCAAAGTAGTCAAGTACAGTTCCTGCACGTCCAATTTTTCAAAGTATCTCTTCTTATCGCCCAAGATGTTTCTGTAACGATCCCTAAATTCTCGATGTATGTCATCCAGAAACTTGTCCACGTACGACAGTTGCAATACTTTTTGGAATCCAGCCACGAACACCAACTCGAACTCATTGTCCAGTTTGTATTGCAGCATCAAGGACCCATGTTCAAAGGAACCAGTACCAGTTCGTTCCTTTTTTATGAAAATCAAACAAAACACTTTATTAATGCTTGATACGATTTCGAATAATAAAATTACACCGTATGATTTGATTCTAAAATTCTCACCTGCAACACTACAGATCGAATGAGAGCGTTGACAGAAGACAAAAGAATGTCTTTGGGTCCTTCAAGGCACCAAAGGACGATTCCTCCCTTTGAAAAAATGGCAAAAAGGTCCAACATATTGACCCGACCTGTAGCTAATTTAGCTAATCTCTATTGTAGCTAAAAGAACGCCTGCGAACCACATTCACTCCGTCCAAGCGACAAGGCCAGACTGCCTCACTCACTCTTAAGTAACGCACAATTATTAAAAGACGTAATAGAAATCAGAATTCAATGCAATAATGGATGACCAGATGGATTGACTGAAGACTCAAGCACACGAATCTACTCCAACAACCCTAAACTGCGTAGATAATTTAACTTTGAGAACTCAGGTAGCGTAGCTTTCACTTTTACTAACAGTTGCCCATATGGTAAATAACTCCTTGTTGACCTTCTAAATTATTGTACAAACGAACGAAACTCAACTTAATTCGATACTATAACAATTTCCTTACAACTATGCTTATCTTAACGGAATGGAATTGAATGCTTTTTTATCTACAGTTCTAGGAATTTTGTGTTCAACAAGGACGAACAAAACAAGTCGATTTTTACAATTCTGTTTTTGTCTGACTGACTGACGTGTTCAAAAATCTTCACATCCTTCTCAAAAGCACGTGTTTCCCATACACCGCGCAGCCTGAAGAACCGTACAAGATCGTAAACATTGCGTTTTGCCGTGTCGCCCTGATAATCAACTATCGAGTTCAAACATTTAATTTATTGAAACTTTATTAAATTAACCATTACGTCCAATCGTAATCAAAATGTTGCTCAAGTGGATGCTTCGAACGGGGTTTCAAAGTTTTCAGTTAATTAGACCGCATTTGGTAAGTACTCGTGTTTACAAGTTTCATGTGCTCGGGCGATCATATGATTCATGTCCTTTGTTTTTGCAGTTGTTTGAATTTTAATTACTACCAATTTCAATTTTGAATCAATTTTAGCGTGAAGTGAACCATTGTATGGCATGTCAGCATCAATGGAAATTCATTCGTTCCATATCCACGTCTTCCATTCAGTACAAACGAAAGTTGTCAGCCCAAGAGAAACCGGAAGAAGAAGTAACACCGAAAAAGAAACCTACACCCGTTTTGATATGGAAGAATATGACAGTAAGAGATTTAGCGAAAACAATGGAGAAGTCTCTAGGTTCGTAAACTGTCTTGGAGTCTTGGCTTGACGTTTCACTCAACTCAACTCAGTCTCCACTAGCATATAGTTGAATTTACATCGTGATTCGGATTTAATTTATTTGCGTATTAATTGTACTAGACCACGTCTTCGAAGTAATGCTGTATGTTCCAAACACAAATAACTACGATGAACCCAGTTCTCCCATTGATGATCTCCAAGTAATTCGTGACATAGTCAAGAAATCCGGCCTTCGCTCTGTCATCGGATCACCTCCTACCGAGAAACCAAAAGATGAAGTTAAAAAGGTTTCTAAAGACATTCAGTCACGTCCTGTTTCAAAAAAAGATTTGGTATCTCGTCCTCCAGTTGTTACTATCATGGGTCACGTTGACCATGGAAAAACTACTCTGTTAGATTCTCTTAGAGACACTCATGTCGCTGCTGGGGAAGCGGGGGGCATTACACAGCATATCGGTGCTTTTCAAAGTTAGTCTCATTGTTACAATTCCTTGTATAACTTTAGTTAACAAGATTTCTCAACTTTGCAAATCAATATGTTTTGTTGATGTATTTTAGTTCAACTTGAAGGTCGCAAGGTCACATTTTTAGATACACCTGGACATGCTGCATTTTATGCTCTCAGAGAGCGTGGAGCTCAGGTCACCATTTTATACCTTTGAGTTTTCCGTTTCCGTATTCTTTGAAAACAATATTTTATTTTGATTATCGATAATTACTTTCAGGTGACAGACATTGTTGTATTAGTTGTGGCTGCTGATGATGGTGTGATGGAGCAAACTAAAGAGTCAATACGAATGTTTCAAGAAGCCAACGGTAGGCAAGGCAGTACATTGTATACATTATCTTTAGGCTCTCAAAATTATGTTTCCGGTTAAATATCGTGCTACTTTTACAGTGCCCGTCATTGTTGCCATTAATAAGATTGATCGTGGAGACGCTGACATTGTAATACACAGTTTGCACCTTCGAATTTCAATAATTAAATGTACATTGATCATGTTATGAAAATTTTGAACAATGGATTTCTGAACTGCAGGAACGAACAAAGAGCATGCTGCTCCAAGAGGGAATTCAGCTAGAGGATTTCGGTGGAGATGTTCAAGCTATTCCGATATCAGCTCTGAAAAAGACTCATTTAAATAACCTTGTAGAAGCTATACTTTTACAGGTAATGTGAAATCTTTAACCTTTATTTTCTAAGAAGGTGGTGGTCCATTAGAATAAATTGTTAATTTCGTAAGACGGTCAATTTCCATGTTTGTTACAGGCCGACATCATGAACATTCAAGCGGAAAACAAGGGTCCTATGGAAGGTGTAGTGATAGAATCCAAAATGGATCTAAACAGGGGAAAGTTGTCCAGCGCACTTGTGCAACGGGGCGTTTTGAGAAAAGGAGCAATTCTCGTGGCTGGAACAGCGTGGGCGAAAGTCAGAGGAATCTTTGATGATACTGGCAATCCCGTTTCAACAGCAGAACCTTCTACTCCTGTTGAGCTAATTGGATGGCGACAGTTACCTTCTGCTGGTGACAAAATTTACGAAGTTGAATCTGAGGTAATAGCTTGTTGCTACTTATTAAAAAGTTAACTTTTTTCAATGAATATTGGATATTTAACTTAACAACAGAAAAAGGCTAAAGAAATTGTGGAGTACAGAGAGTCCATGAAAATGAAGGAAAAAGCTGAAGAAGATCAGATTATTATCCAAGAAAAAGTAGCTGAGCACTTGAAGGTTATTAATGCAATTACATGAAGCTATAAGTCGTAATTTTTGTTCGCGTTGGTGAAATTGGAACGGTCTTAGAAAGTAGATGAATAAAATTGAGCTTAACTTGTAACAAGCTCTTTACAATCTTTTAGGAGTACAAGGTTCTCCTAGAAAAGAAAAGGAAACTCGGACGAGCAAAGCTTAGACGAGAAGGGCCAAGACCTAAAGAAAGTTCTGACGATCCAAATGCTGTGCGTATATCCGTCGTTGTCAAAGGGGATGTAGATGGCTCAGTGGAAGCATTTTTAGATGTTTTGGATACATACGACGCTCACGAACAATGCAGACTTGATGTTGTCCATTATGGTAAAACTTATTCTTTTCTCATTTTTATTCGATTTCTCGAGCAGCAGTCTTTCTGAACGTGTCAAAAGTTTGTATTTTTGAAGTATACGCTTCCTCGCTGTAACGTGGGCGTGGGTGGTATAGTACCTACTCAATTCTGATGTGACACACGATAACGGGGAAATGTTTGTTTCGATATGTTCCAAAGTTCCAATAAAATGTAGAGAGTGTCCGATAAGTGAAGTGATTTGATTGTTCATTGTAGGTGTGGGCGACGTGACAGAATCTGATGTCACACTGGCAGAAACATTTGGCAGTCACATCTACGGATTCAATGTTTCCATTTCCAGAGCTTTAGAAGAAGAATGCAAACGACAGAAAATAGAATTTCGATTGAGTAACATTATTTACCGCTTGGTCGACGCTTTAAAGAAAGACATTGATGCAAAGCTCCCTACTGTGGAAGTAGAGGAATCTCTCGGAGAAGCCAATGTCTTAGCAATATTCCAAGTCTCAGAAGGAAAAAAGAAGGTTACTGTAGCGGGATGTCGATGTACAAAAGGAACTCTGAAAAAATCTGCTCGCTTCCGTGTGATTCGAGGAGAAGACTCGGTTATTTTTGACGGTATCTTCGATTTTTCACATTTCAGCAATTTGAGTTTGTTCATTTTTTTGACATGGATTTACTTTACTTGCTATATTTTTTTTTCTTGTGACTTGCATACATAAGAGTGTTGCACAATGTTTTTGTTTGACATGATTTACAGGAGATTTGACATCCATGAAACACATGAAGGATGAAGTAGATACGGTGCGGAAAGATGTAGAATGTGGGCTGGGACTGGGAGAAATGGAAGTACCTCCAAGAAACGGTGATACAATTTTATGCTACCACATGGTGGCCAAAGCACAAAAGTCAGACTGGAATCCTGGATTTTAAGTTTTAAGTAAAAGTTGTATGCTTAATTTATGTTCTTTTTTTGGCCAGAAGAAAGTAAATAAAGCTAAAAGTTGAATGCTGTGAAATCCCGTTGTATAATTTTGAAATAATTCTGACATGTGGAGTAGGATTTTCGTCTTTTCTCATGAAACGTGTCAAAGTAGTGTGAAAGCAGATGATAGATCATAGATTAGAAGTGGTTCGTGGTCGTGACTTTGCATCCTTCACCCTGTTATGACGCCATTCTTTGCTGGTGGATCGGTGGATGTCAGCAGTTTCATTTTCACGAATTATATTTTAAGAAAAAATCCATTACGGACTTACGGATCTCATCAGTCAAAAACGTTTTCTCGTTAATTCATTTCCCTGGGTTTGCATTTGCAGTTTGCACGTCTTTGCGCAAACACTTTAATCTCTATGCTTATTTTTGGCTTTTGGCCCGGGGTAATTCCGGAACATGCGAACGTGTTTATGCAGCAAGTCTTTTAGCACCTGAGTCTACAAGTGTATGAATGTAATTATCTAAAAGCTATAAGCTATAATATAAAAAATGATTCCAGAATCGCTTCATATAATTTGAAAGAAGTTAAGTCTTGTCAAGTTAATTCTAGGATGAGTCAGAGAAATATCAGAGTAACGTTTTCATAACGTCGTCGTGTTTCTCGAGACGAGTTAAGTCTT
This sequence comes from Harlomillsia oculata, assembly GCA_019776145.1. Classification (NCBI taxonomy): domain Eukaryota; kingdom Metazoa; phylum Arthropoda; class Collembola; order Entomobryomorpha; family Oncopoduridae; genus Harlomillsia; species Harlomillsia oculata. Next base: position 10,280 of record JABASF010002692.1, read on the forward strand.
AAGTCATGTTTTATTCGTAATTATGGGTATCAACATCTTCTCCACCCACATCCCACGTACATATGTGGAGAGGACCCCGAGATAGTGAAAGCAAAAAGAAGTAAGAAAGTATGAATTTTGTAGCGTCAACTTGCTATCATATAGCACAAACACGTTCGACGTCGTCTTGCGCAATTTCTCCAGGAAAAGGAGAAGTGAGCATTATAAGAGTGAACACTTGGCCAGACTACTTTCACTTGTCGACATTGCTTTTTCGAGACACAACACACTGGACTTAGCTGACATATAATCATCTGCCCAAACGTTTTGAAACTACGTTTATTATCTCAATTCAATAACAAAATAAATCACACGTGAAAAGGAACACTTCATTCCTACACCGGAGAAAACTAAAATGGGGCTATGTGAGCTTAACAAATTCTTATGAAAATTATAGTATCAAAATGGAAGTGTTTGATAATCTAACACTAAATTAAGCTTATAAGTAACTTTTGTATTCGTTAATTTTGTAGATCACAACGGTAATAACTTAAGCTTGGCTTTGTTGGGACTATGTATTTGTCTCATCGGGATGAGTGAAAGCAAGCCGATGCAACAACACGAGCAGCAACAAGTCGTGATGGACGACGTGGACGTTTGCATTTTCACATGTGATTTCTGCTATAAAGTAAGCTAATTTCTTGTCAATATTTTAGTTTTAAGTGCCCAATTAAATTAGGTACTTAGCTCCAGACAAGGCGCCATCATTTGCAAGAAAGCGTGTATTTCTTCAGCCATAATATGGGTCAAGTTTTCATATAATCTTATCATTTTATTATGAATGGATAGGGGTAATGTGAGACAGCAGAGTTTTCCAATTTCTCTTAAATGTACCATCCGTACATGAAAGCTACGCCTTAGTTCATGGAATATTTAGCTTATTTTCATACGAAAATTGACATGCTGCGTCATTGTCATCCATGCGTGAAATTAAAGTCTTCGACAAGTAGTAGGCTTCTGATAATGAAATATTTTTCATTTCGACATTTGACGCAACAGCATATTTATTATAGAATTCAGATAGTGAAAGCAATTTTTACAAAGTGGGCATATGCAGCGCACGTGTTTCAAAATAATGTCAATTTGAATTTGAGTCATAAGAACACAGACCAGACTTACTGGTAAGAAGAATGTAATTTTTGTTATTAGAATGATGTTCTTGGAAAAAATATTTGTAAGAATGATAAAGAACGAAAAATGAACATTGGCACAGTGCTTTTTGCGTGGGTGCAATATGAAAAGAAAACAATATTTCAATCTTCATAATGAAAACGTATACATGAGGGCTGAGAATTCGACATATTTTGCTACTGTATTGTTGACTATTGACTTGTTCAGACTCAAAGAAAGTTCAAAGTAAACGTGAAGTCTTTTTCATGCAAAAAGGAATTTAATATGAAGACGAGTAGACGAGACTTTTGCAGACTTCTTTTCAATTGAAATAAAACTAAAACTACGCAAAACGAGATGGAATAGCATGCAATCTGCTTCAGAAGACGACATTCGTCATCAATTCACGAATGAGTCAATTCTCATACGCCTAAGCTCATTCGGAGAGCCGTAATGCATAAATTAAATGTGAAACTCAAATAAACACCAATTGAAAAGATGTGGGACTTGGTTGTTTTTGATTCAATTTGCTTTCGAAACATTTTCCCCAATTTGAACAAAAATCTCTTTTGTTTCAGGGTGACGTGCTCGTGAAATGTGCAAATGAATGCATTGCACTCGAAGGTATGGTGAGTGCTCATTTCCGGCAAATATGTCCCTATTTTGGACCACCTGCAGAAGGACACTGGATGAACAAACCTGGAGAAATGATGACCCACAAATGAAAATTATGCCAAAGTGATTTCTCCATCTTCAAACGTCAGCATTCTTCTTAAATTGGAAACACTATTGAATTTGAATCAGAAAACTTCTTAATATATGTACTATATTTGTATTTCATTTCTGAGCCTTTTATTTCCCTGTAGAGAATGCATTCCAATATTTACGACTTGTCTGGTCATCTCGAGAGAGTAATTCTATGTTGTTTCAATTCGTAATTAGAATCAAATTTCAAAAATGCTATACACTGTAGTAATAGACATAAAATAAGATGCTAAAGATATAAAACGTTATATGCTTCATGACTATCATGACGAAATCTTATGCTTCATGACTATCATGACGAAATCTGTAACACCAACTAAGCCAACTTTCAATAACACTTTACAGCATCAGAATAAAATCGTCCTACAACTTTTCCTTAAGAGTATAGAATTGAATGAACCCTGAGAATCCTGTACTTAATATTAATTACGTTGTGTTAGCAAAATAAAGGAACCGGCGGAAATAGACACATGATATAATGAAATATTAGTCCAGAAGTTTTGAGAATAAAAACACTTTTTATTTCCCCAGAGGTTTTCTGTACAAAGGGACTTAATACGAGATGGAATGACGCACTCACTCACATATTCGCACATATTACGGAACAAATTTCTGCCTCTGCATCGGAGCTCATAAAAAACGTTTTTAAGCTGTGGCTTTGGTCGCTTTTCCTTTGGACTTCTTAACTTTCTTCAGACTGTCCATATTGCCCTTGAGAAGATTGCAATAGGCCAATTGAAACCTATTCACGTCCTTCGAGTGAACCTAGGAAAAAAGAGAAGATTGGATTTTTATTCTAATAATAACATCTCTCAAATCTCACAGTGTATCAAAAGTATCAATCTCCTTTTATTTACGTTACACTGAATGAAGTATTCCACTACGTAACTTTATAATAGAAACTAATATCAGCAACGCAAAAAAACCTCAAATTGACAAATTATTCTTTCAAAATCCTCCCAAAATGTCTACTCTTTGAAAACCCGTTCCGCCCACGAAACTTTGTACCTAATAGCTTCATGAAAATTTAAATTTTGTATACGAAGTGAAAGCAGCATGAGAGTGTACCTGGGTGGAAATCTTGCGATTGTGGAGCTTTGCTCGCATGAGACATGAGATTTGATCTGCATGATGTGAATGGGCTTTCGATCCACCATGATGAGATTTGCTTTTGGTCTTTTTAGGTTTTGCTCCTTCTCTTGGTTTGGGTCGATCTCTCCCGTCATCTACACACAACA